>CACSLJ010000091.1:0-82899 GCA_902706625.1 Albugo laibachii
TTGTCGCAGTTTAGTTTCGGAAATGTTGGAATGAGAGATACAGGGGCTTAGGATATACCCCAATAGTCTAATTCTTGCTCCAATTTTCGAGAGGCCTTTGCTGTGCTTCACTCTGTCACAATGCAAGCTGATCGTCGGTTCCAAAGCACATGATCAAGCCCATATTCATGTCACGAGTCAATATCCACATTTGTAGCCACTTGAAATCATAGACGATCGGACGATTGAGTACAAGGTTTACGAGACATTGACGATGCAAAATATGAAGGCCTACGATGTCTACGTGACTTCCCCAGGCATTAGCTGGGAGACGTTAGCACTCTGTTGATAGAAGGATTGCCACGTACCAATAACCGGCATGTTCCTTCGTAACAGCTGCAACGACTACTAAGAATCAAACTCATGCGAAAAGAAGCTGACTGAACGACTATCTTCGATGATAGCAGACCGCTGTGCACAAGCCTGTAAGACGTTATCCATTGTGAGGTAGGAGAACCCGCCATTTTTTGGTGAGGC
Organism: Albugo laibachii; assembly: GCA_902706625.1. Lineage (NCBI taxonomy): Eukaryota > Oomycota > Peronosporomycetes > Albuginales > Albuginaceae > Albugo > Albugo laibachii. The sequence goes on from CACSLJ010000091.1 coordinate 517, forward strand.
ACATATGTGCCGACTCACTGGAACAAGCATCAGTCGCGTTATGCACTGTGCCATTCCTAGACTCTAGCAAAACAATAGACAGTATCACACTCGATAGAATGCGATGCCTCCATCGGTCCACGTCTAAATGGTAGGAAAAGCGGTTTTTCTCTATGCAAAGCATTTATACTGGGGACGTGTGTGGGGTCAAGATCACAGACATAAGAAACAAACATTGAGGCTATACCTAGTACACATCACGCTGCCTATCACAAGAAATTGTTTCAGCAACATTCTTTTGATCATAAGCCACTCGTGACTCACGACAGAGTGTAGATGAAAATTTGCTTGCTCGCCATAATGACTTGAAATCGTCCTATCAACAAACCCGCGATAGACTGTCACGTGTTAGCGTACGTTAAAGCGTAGTTGATTCGAATTTGTGCTGCAGAAGCGGGAAACGGTACACTCTCACGCTCTAGAAGCAAAGAGTTTAGATTTGAGACACGTGTAATTGATCAATTGAAGCACTCTTTTTCGTCTCTTGCTCGTCGGATGGAAGATCTGAAGACGATTAAGGAAAGTGTGGGACCTGGGGAAAGCAAAGTGGCAAGAAGTTCTTTCGCTCTGGCACGATAAAGTAGCAGATCGATGGCTTGTTTCCCTAAAAGGCATTGGTTATCTACTCTGTGCCATTGATACTTTTGGAATTCACTTTGGATATCTGAGTAATACCGGATCGAGCCGTCTTTTAATACGGCTAAGAGCTTTCACAGTCCCACGACAACCTGTTGTACGGATTTCTTTCGTTGCAATGAATTGGAATAGATCTATATACAGCACAAGTAGATGCACGGCTTCGATAACTTCGGCATCCGAGTGGGTTTAGTGAATGCACGCCTGCAACAGGAACGGCGAAAGTATGTCACGCATTTCAACGAAATCCTACAAAGAGCAGACTACGGATCTCTTGCAACCGATTCTACGAGTACACCGCATTTATTCACGCGTATTGTGCAGGCTTTTCGATGCGCACTTTGCTCAGCATCATCTGTTTCTTAGCAGCGTTCACGTTGCATTGGCAGTAAAAAATGAGCAGCAATGTCGCTGACGAGACGTTGCATAGCAGCTTTGCAAACCAATTCAGAATGATACCAGTACGTTATTGGAGGTTTCTGTTGGGCAAGAATGCTTCAGTCGCTGCCAATTTTCAATACCACACTTATTCATGCTCGATGGTCGATTGGCACGGACATGCAGCAACAATACAATCGGCGTCCTATTTGGGTATTTAGATTAGAATATGATATTAACATAATACGATGTAGTTGATCAAAGTCAGAGATTTTGTGTGCAATTTATCTAGCTGAGTAGAGGAGGAAGTGAGCGCAGTAAATAGCACGAGACGCAAGATAGCTAGCAAAGTAATCTCCGTAAGGGAATGGGCCTGTATCTAATAACTGATTCTTAATAGCGACTGCATAACAAGTACTGTAGCATCGTAAGTCATTACACTAACCACATAATCGCCATGGCAGAAACCGAGTATATTTCTCGTCGATTTTGAAATTATGTAGCGTCCAACACATGATTGCGCACGTTCCAATGCTTTTCCATCCATCCCGCTTGCCTTGCCAAAATGTTCTCAAGGTTCCATGGTGTTAGAAATTTCCATTGTGTTGTACAGTATGAGAAATTAACGTTTTGCTATTGACGAGTCAATTGGCAACGCCTACTCGACTTATCCGCAAATTCACATTCGAAAATATATTACGCCAGACATTACGCGCAAAAACGTTACTCTCTCAATTAATCAAGTGTGTAATAGGCTTGGCAAGAATCCATTGGCAAGAATCCTGACCAGAGACATTAAACTCAAAGAAGCTCGATCGCTTGCTCCTTGATGGGGATCTTGACGATGGCATAGTAATCTTCTCTGCCTTACATCTTCCGCTAGTCGGTCTTGGAATTCGAGCAGTACAGTGCAGAAAGTTGCATCATACGCACAGTACCACATAGGCTAGGTATAATGTGCCAATAAGCACTCGACATGTAAACGTTGCAATGTCCAGGATGTGATGTCCTACTTTTCCGATGAATGGCTTGAAATGGCTCTATGACTGCGTTGAATGGCCGTAGTATGCCTGCTGTGGACCAAAGAATATATCACTTTCGAATTCAACTGCCCCATGAAAGGTGCTTTCTACAAACTCCTTCTTCTTCCCATTCTCCGACCGCTGGATTATTCCCATGCGCGTGAATACATCAAACTGGCTGTGAAGAGAATCGAACCGTCTAACTCAGAAGACGGTATCTATTTTGTTGTAGAGCAAGATGGTTATACGGGAGATTGGTATTTCGTCACTGGATCAGATACTGAGGAAGGGATACCGACAGGAAAAAGGTTCCGCTACAAAGTACGTGACAAGAAACATCGCCATCAAGGATCATCATCATGGAGAGATGGTGGGAACACATTTCAAGAGAGTAAGCGTATACGAACGGGCAGTTTTCAAGCGCCACATTGGGACCAGCATCAGCGATGGAATGAAATACCTCAACAACCCTTAGACATGAACAACAAAATGAGGAAGGATTGGATCAAAGCTGCTAATCGGCTCCATCAGGATGAGAAATTTTGGACGGCAGAGCCAATTGGCCTGAAATTTGGACTGAAAATTGAAACATCTGAACAAAGCGCTTCAATAAAAATCTGGCCTCGTATTCCGAAAATGGAAAGATACCAGTCTATCAGCCTGTTGAGCAGACACTCTTTCTAGAGCATACGCGAAAAATGATATATGAATCCGACGCTACAACTTCTTCCCGTCGAATTTATTCGCCCTTTCAATTATTGGAATTGGCTCCATACACGTTCAGTTTTGAATGGACTGATTCTAATGAACCAAGGCTGTACTTCACATGCGACTTGGAGCTAAACCAAGAACAACAGCTTCAAGGTCATGACCAACATTTATATCCCGGTCACAACCAAGGATCCAAGAAACCTAGTCACCATATCTCATACATCACTGTGGAAGTCTCTACTTCCTATCCTGATCCTGGTACTGATTCTAATTCTGGAAGTGATACTTCTGATCTCATTGAGGCTGATTTTGTGTCCGCAATCCCCATCGATAATCAAAAGGTGACTTTTGAGTATAGTATCATGGTGAGCAAGGTTCCCAACTGGATTTTCGACCTCATCCAAAAAAAAATAAAAGACGCCTTGAATGTACCGACGGTCGATAACTTCAGATGCAAAGATCTTGAAGAGCTATCTATGCCTTCGAATAAGTTCTCGATTCCTAGATTTTAAAAGCGTCCTGCACTCATATTCGCAAAGCATCAGTGCATTCAAAAGAAAAGTGGAAAAGGTCCTGGATGTTCGGAAGGCATGTGTTATTTGGCAATCAAATCTGGTGCGAAGAATGTTTGGACTTTAAGCGCTTTATTTGCCAAAGGTTACGTTACCAAGATGAAGAATGACAAGTATACCGACATGGAATTTGAGCAGTACAAAACACAAGAACTCTTGAATGGGGCACAGCATGATCAGATACTAAAGTACTCTAGTACAATTTACTGCATTTCATTCAAACTCATCCTGTGTCTTCCTTGCACTACTTATACCCTTAGCATGGGTCGGCATTTGGTGAATCGCACGCCAGACTCATGTTGATGTATTATAGCACCAGGATCATATGCAAACAGATACTACTCGGACCTGTCCAGTCATCCGCACTACAGCGAAATCTTTTGGTGGGAATGCCGATGTTCTTGTCTAGTTTATATTTCTTGATGAGGATGCTGAGACACATGACGAGAACATCCCGGTTTTAACAAACGACCAACTCTGAGATTGGCCTTGTAGCATCTTCCTGCAGGTGTGCCAATGATGTCGAGAAGTCTTAGCGTACCTGGTAGCTCTACAAGATTGAGATGCCCCCTGCTGGGCAGGAAGAGCGATTTGGAGTAACGAGTCGTGAGGGATCTAAGACGTGCACATAATACTGAATCAGTCTTCACTAGTAAATTTTACATGTACATTGGGGACGAAATGTCTGCAAAATTCACGAGGTACCTAAACTGATGCACTGGTTCAGGGCCACTTGCATAAAGTACTTGAACGAAGTGCCACAATTAGTATTGACACCTAACGCAGGTCACTGGAATCTAATACCAGCTCTAAATGTATTTCCGCACCATCCCCAGCAATCGGTTGTGAGCTCTTACTCGTTCACTCGGTCAATTGAAGAGTATCAGTAATAATATCTGATGTCGAGAAAACTGGCTAAAGCGCATTGCATCATAAGTAGAAGCCTGAGAGTTCACAGATCGTACTCGATCAAGTCTTCACTAGATGAGGTAATGAGGTATGTGAAGTCGTCTCGATCTTACTGAGCATCAAGTTGATCGATTATGAAAGACCATCACCTGATGAAGAGATTTATGTGTCGGTTAGCTTTTTTGTGCTGCTCGTGTACGCTGGACCTCGAAGTTATTCGGAATTGGTATCGGCTATGTTGCCGGTGCTTCAATCATAACTTTCAGCATGATTCTGACATGACTGGTACACACCTGACAGCTATGTTTCCGTCGAATAAAAGAATTCGTTGAGACGAATGTAGCGCATGAGCACCAGGAAATCGAAACCTAAATAGCTCCTCATCCACTGCTGTTGCTAAAATGTCGTGTAGAATCTGATCGCGGTACGATAACCCCCATATGAGCGACATCTTTTAGATGTCATGAGCAGTCGAACTCAATCGATCAATTGTAGTCAATTGTGAATTCAGCACGGTAGCAGGACTGTTATTGGAGAGCTCATCTCATTTGTACCTATGCAAAACCCATCAGAGAACACACCAACATTAAAATGATAAAAGCATGCCTCAAGTGCAGGCTTTCGCTGGACTTGAACACTCCTGCGCAGGCGTGCAAGATCGATACTGTGCAACTCAAATCACAAAACCGTGTATTCTCCGCCAAATCTGGCGATTACATAGGGCTGTAGTGGTGAAAAGAATCCTATAACATCTTCATCTTATGGAACGTAGTGCGTCAGAATTTTTTCCACCTTTTGGCCATGAATATAATGACAAGCACCAAGGATACAGAAGTTGTGATTTTTTTATTCCAAGGTACCTTAGCGCTAGCTCCATGTTCATGACTTTGTAGAAAGTGCCCTCGACGGTGGCTGAATGACCATAAATGACTGGAAAGGAGGCAGAGAAACGATTTGCATTTGGGTAGTGATTGCATTCCAACCGCGAAAAAGACAGCTGATCCAAGTGTCACAGCGCTAGTCAATTGTAGTGAAGACTTGATCAGCTGGCGAGATTTTGGAGATAAATACATCTGCGATGGAATCGTGTCACACAAAATCAAAGCGCTCGTACAATGTGGATTACCTGAAGCATGAGAAGTGTTCCGGATACTGTAGCAATTCTAGTCAAGGATTGATTACGAGCAAATGGAATGTAGGCGGACGGTGACCTTCTCAAAGGACACTTTAGAGGTCATATATGTAATGAGGGAGGTGTTACCTAGAGAGACGAGCGATGAGTATTCTGTACATTGTGTCTTCCACATTTCTGGATGGTGTAGATTTTGGATCCAGAAGCTTGAGTGCACTAGGCTTATGAAAGTCGAATCCAAACTGCATCTCGGACCTGATTGTCGGATAGACTTGTGCATTGAGTTGCATTTCAGATTTTTTTGGCTGTCCGTGAAAGGGATTTGTTATGTATGCTTTATCGTTTGAATCTGGCAGTAATGCTTTCTGGAGTTGTGTCGGAAAGAAGTTTATCATCCCTGGTCTGCACATGATTCTCTGAGTAGATTTTGGTAGCTGTCGGAGGACAATTTTCTGCTCGCTTTCTGTCAAAGGTAAAACGAACGGTACCAACGCTTTCATGGATTCAAAAAGCGTTCGATCACTCAGCCACTCAATCAAGGAGCATCTCAACAAAAGATGCTGTAGACTATCAGGTAGATATCCAATCAATCCTTTCTTCGAAAAGGTTTGAATGTACCACTTCCAATGCAGGAAGCTCCATGAGTATAACATACCAGTAGTACCATACATAAATACAAGCATCGCAATTATCGAGCGCCGTGAAAAGTGCTCGGTGATCATGACTGTCAACGATATCGCAATACAGGCGCAGGATGTTACTCTAAGAAATAGCAGAATCCAGTCTAAGGTATTTTTTGTTCCCGAATACGCAATTGTCAGCATAAATATCCAAAAAAGTGGAGGCAGTAATGCTAAAGCCACAATGAAATGGTCCAGCACGTAATCACTCATTTGAAGGCCGCTTGGAACGGTATCTTGCAGTCTCCCCTGGTCTTTCCATGGAGAAGTAACAATTGTATGATGTGTGAAGGTAGTAAGAACGATTATTGAACCAGCGGTGAAAATCAAAATGCTAAGATAATGAGAATAAATGACACTTAATAAGTGCAGCCATCGCATCCCCCATTGCATTGATATCTTAAGGGCTTTTTCATTGGCCATAAATGTAATTTGAGCTATTCTAGGCCATTCTAACGTAAAAGAACTCGATGCACTTTGCAGGGTTTTACCTTTGCTCGGTTCCTTCAGAATACTTTTATTCCTTATCTTCCCAGCAAGGATGCCTGATAATCACACTGTTGACGTCGGGCGTTGTAGATGTGACGAAAAGAATGGCTGTTGTGTAAGAGGCGATTCTGGACACGATAAAATTATGGTCCTGCAGTAACTTGACGAATATGAGGTCGATTTATGCAATATTGAAGTGCGGCCAAGTTGTATACTTCTATATGCGTTCCATTATCTTCAATTGCAGTGATTCTTTTCGTACGATGAAATGTATTGTCACGAAGCAGTTGGAGTGTCGAACATCGCAATGATCGATGGAGGGTATGATTCGAGTTTGAACTAGAACCACCATCTGACACGTGCGATGCCATGACAAGGCTAATTTAGCGCTCTTATTTTGATCCAAACTGTTTCGCAGACTGAATTGTCTTCGAATTTGCGTGAACTCGACCCTGTCTTCAGACTTGAGGCGCTGGATCCAAGTACACATGATATGTGTTTTGTAAAGTCAAAAGTGTCATTTGACTGGACTTGAAATAGGCATCAGCTGTGGATAGGCATCATCTGCGTTGAAATGAATCAGCAAACTGTTAGGTGGCCCATACCTCAGGATCAGCGATGTGATCTCATGGATGTTCAATTGAGATGCAATACAAGGCAATCTCGCTACTCGAAATGAAAAATCGAAATCCAGAGTTCTTTGAAATCACCATATTTATTCATGAAGAAAGCCGTTGATTCGTAGAGTATATGCAATGTCACCACACATTAGTCTTCAAGTACGAAATGAGAATACGACCACGGTCACTATCTTTGTTAGCTTACCACTGATCTAGCCATCTTGTTACAACTTCGAATCTCCCACCAAAATGGCCCAAAGAGTGGCTGCGCTGACGAAGACATCTCAGAATCTTAAGAGCAACACCAGATCTGACGGACATTCGCGGGTCCATCACCTTATGCAGGAGTTTCTTGGGATGCTGGACGAACTGAGTATGGAGGGATCCGACGGGCAGGAGCCAGGGCTTTGGATTAAATTGCTTCCAAAACTGCTGCCTCGGACCTTGGAATTACAGCACCACTGACGTCAAACTCGTGTGGATCCTCTCCGCGCATGGATATTTGTCCCAATTTAAAAGGCGCGTAGCAAATCTATTGATTGTATGAATGCTCCATCGTCGAGTCTCCAATTGTAAGATAACACATAGTACGCAGCCCATAATCTGACATATTGCCTGACTTCTGCATGTCGTCCCATTCTACATGACTTAGATGAAATTCAAAGCTCTAGTGACACGCATTCTCCTCGTAGCTAAGCCTTAACATACGTCGACTGCAGAACACTTTACTTTCTTCACCCAAACAAGTGTCAGCACATGCTCGAATAATCGGCGCTTTTCACCAATTATAATCGTGATTCAAATTCCTAGCCAATCCCTGCATCATAACGATCGTCTCAAATGCTGAAACCTACTTCAGGAACAGAGATAATTGCGAAGCGTAATCAGTCCAAATACGACTTTGTCAAAGTTCGAGTATGGGTCGAGGATCATGTTTACGTCCTGTCAAGATATCTGGTCTGTAGGGCTTTAGTCAGCACCAAAGTAAGAGACGAATGAGTCACTCAACAGAGCGAGACTATACCATTCCCTGCTCAGATCAATGCAAAGGACGCAGTGCAAATATCTCTGGACCTTAAACGAGTACGCTACCGCTTCCTCACGCTTGGTTTTCGATACGCTAACCAATGTTTTGCAGACATTGGTGGACCTTGAATTGAGAGACATTATGCAAGTAAGTGGATGCTTGATCATACTCAATGATTGACTGGCTTTCAGGAAGAGTTTGAGGATTTTCTTTACAAGACAATGATTGTTTTTGGTTACGGCGAGGCACATGTTGCACGATATCGAATGATGACAACGTACGAATCTCTTTGCTAGCATACAGCAGGTGGAATGCGAAATGTGCATGTAGATTTCATCGGACTCGTGTGCCGCTGCTCATTATCATGGCAGGAACGGCGTGCATCAGCAAGTCGACTTTGGCGACAAAGGTACAACTGAGTCTGGCCTGATAACACGGAAATAACTGGATTCAAATTATAAAGCTTGCAGATCGCCTTAATCTATCCAGTGTTCTGCAAACAGACTTGATTTTTGAACTCATGTGTAATTTCTCCGGGTAGATGTATTCAACCTCCATATGGTCTTGTTCTCACTTTCTCGTGTAGACGGTCACAAACGTTGTATACAAGTACCAAATTTCGGCATAAGGAAGCAATGCTTGAGGAGTATAATAAAGATTGCGAAATTGTTCGCAAAGGAGTCAAATCGGATATCGACAAGTGCTTGAAAGAAGGAAAATCTCTCATAATTGAGGGATTTCACGTTGATCCACGGCTGTACCAAGAAGAGATCCAGACTCAAGCGGATGATTTGATCAACCAGACTGGTTGTTCCGGCATTGTGCTCCCATTTCTACTGACATTGGATGCAAAAACTCATGCTGAATTCTTACAAAACTCGCCGGATCCACGATATCATTCCAGCAACGCATCTGATGGATTTGAGAATTTACGAAACGTACAAAGCTATTTGATCGATCAGGTCAATGATTTGCAGTCAAGTTCGTTCACAGAAGTTCCTGTCAACCTGCACTCTTTTCACGAAACGCTGGATGTTATGCATGACATTGTGCTGGAAAAAATCAAGGAAGTGTATAAGTTGAGCAACGGAGAACAAAATTGAATGTGATGAAACTCTACCCACGTAAACCGACCAAAATAATATCGACCTCTGTGCTAATCGACTTGTAATTCAGGAAACAAGTAAAAGGCTGAAAAATGACCTGTGATAGCTTTGTCAGCCCAAGAGGGGCTGCACGATATCGTCGTCCGTGCTTGACTGCTCCAGAACACTCTTTCGTAATGTACACTTCTTCAAAAGAGGCTGAAAGTACAATCCACTGGCATCTTCGGGTAGGAGGTAGGATTTTGATCGGTCGAGCCTCAGGCTTTCGGCTAGAGGTAAATGCATCGCAAGCCGTTCATACAATTCCACCATGTAATGACGATACACCAAGATCATAATCGTCAATACAGAGACGAGTAGAAACGGAATAACAGCCCGCTTCAGCGATAGTAAACCAAGTAGTGTGAGCTGAGAAACAACCAGTGCGATGATGGTGAAACGAAAAAGGCGAGGCCAGAATTCGCCTGTCGATACCTTGGACGCTTTGTAGAGATACAGTGCTTGCTGCTGGTAAACAAGCTTGGCAATGATAAAATAGCATCCCGTCACATAACACACCAAGGGAGCAATTATTGCAAAGGTGAAGCTGACCAACATCACAAGATAACAATCAGCCATTGCTCGTGTAGGATCGAAAATGGCTACAACTTTCGCCTCCTGTGCCCTGGTACGGGACCAAACTCTGCAAAATAAGGACAAGACAAGCTTTTCGACACAGAGAAGTTCCATGGTGAGACCAAGTCCAGTCAAGATGATTACATACGACATGAAAAAGGTTGATTGGTGGGGTACACTTCTGCCCAACATCGAAATGAGTTGCTTGGGGGAATCAAGGATCATCAGTAAGCTATCCAAAACAGTTCCAACGATGACAGTGACAAAAAACGTCTGAAGGAGCTGGAAGTAGGCAAGCTTTGTGAACATCGAAGCTCGGGTTTGTGTGTACGAAGGATGGCCTTCCCGATTCGACAGAAACTTGAGCAAAGCATTTGCCAGAGCGTTTAATATCAAAAGTGCCAATGGCGAAAGTTGCTGGAATAAGCTTTGAAGAATCGGGTATGCTCGGAAGGCCCGGTCCAGAAATGGCACAGATCGGCGTATCGAATCGATACTCGCTAGCGAGGCGACAAATGCGGTCGGAATTGTCCAGAATAAAACTAATACGGCCGTGATCATAGTTGAAAGCAGCATCCACACTTTGCGCGTCTTAAAGCCTACACCAATATTCAACCAATTCACGTCATCAAAGTGCGGAGCGGCTGAGATCTTCATGCCGCCGGGTTCGTTGGACTGCAAAGACTGCTGCGATAATTGGCATGCTGTCAACGAAGAAAATGTGACAAAAGCGGCCGAACGCGTCATCGGACTCTCGGTTGATTTTTCCCTTGCTGGCTCCCACGTATGGCCAAATGTGCGCCCAGGATCATCTCTATGCAAAGCGTCCTCGCATACGCTGCTACTAAGAGATAGTGATGGAGTCTTGACGCGTCTCGGGGAAGATAAAGTATCAAAACGACTCGAGTTGGCTGCCGAGTATAGCGATTGCTTTCCAGCTTGTGTTGCACCCTTGCCATCTGTCTTGGCTTTCTCCAGGCGATATAATTCTTTGGAAATCTTATCATCGAGTCGCCGTGATTCCTCATATAACTCGTCGATAGATTTGAGTTTACAACATTTTGCAGTGAAAGCACAACACTTGTGTTCTGAGGATCGAGATTTTACTGCCAAATGATCGTACTCGCAATCGCGTTGAGCTGCTTTTAACTCGTGCTGTATAATTTGCTGTTCCTCGATCAATTTGTCGAGTTTGCGACAATCCAGAACGATGTAAACATTTGAAGATATATTGGGAAAAAGCTCGGAGAAATACGAATGCAATGCTTTCTCGCTGAGCATATTGTGCGGTATATCATGAAGCAAGACCGTGTACTGTGCAGGAGAATCGGCTGAGAGCGCTTGATGACGTCGACGCACATAAACAATGTACTCCTCCCGGAGCAGGTACATCACAAACCCACAAAGAATGTAGGAAGCGATAACGCAGGCCCATAGATGAGAATCGTTTATCTGCATGCTTGCTAGCGTGAGCTTTGTCAGCGGATCCACAGCATCCGTATGGTGCCCCGAAGTTGCGTATAATGGAAACAAGATCACAGAAAGCACAATCGTCAAGAGCGAGAATTTTCTGCCAAGGTCCAAAAAGCGAAAATATGTGACAGCATCAAAGCCGCAAATGTCCATCCATTCTGACTCGGGAACCGAATACACAATCGGAATCCATCCGAAAGTGCGCTTACTTTGTGCTTCTGTGTAAAAACTTCGACTTGAATCCTTTCTAATGGGCTGAAAGTGCGTGCGTATAAGTTCGAAGAGAAGAAAGCCGCCACACAGCAAAGGCGCATAAATACTCAGACTCGTTTGGATCGTTTTGCTCGGGTGGCTGTCATACTGTTCCATTGTTAATATGCCAGCTATACAAAAGTCGGTTGGTCGCGACCAATGATCAAGAGTACACGCTGTATTACGTACACTATGCAGGATAGGGAATGCCTATGCGACCTGTCTGTAACTACCAGTAAGAAGGGAGTGGCGTATGGATAGCCAAAGCGGTCTACACCACGAGAGAAGTGTTCGCTCGATAAGGTTTTGCAAAGTTACTACAATCGGTGCCGAGAGAGCTGGGGGAAGGATACTAAATAGCACTCGATGGATGCGGTAGAATTGATATGGGAGCCAATCTCGTCTCAGAAAAGCAGACTCGTTGGAAAGGGAGTAATGATCACCGTAGTTACTGCACAATATGCCGTTCACGAAGAACGTCCCCGTCATCGTGTAAGCTGTGAATGCGCCAAAAGAGTCGATGATTTGGATTCTTGATACTATTGCGACCTTGGATTGATTTGAGGTGATCAATCTTGTTCCAATTTGCAACTCTCTCGCGGAAATCTGCCTCACACGCGTGGATGGAGCTTCCTCAGCGACGTAGATCAAGTGATCTGAGGTGATTTCCAAGCACTAAGTAATGTCGCATGAGTAAAGACGGCTGTGGAGGTGACCCGTACCGTTGAGGTTCCAAAGAACACACGCAAGAATCTCGTACGTGATTGCACCCGGTTTGTGTATGGAAGGAGGTACACGGATGTGTACACGATGTCGCCCAGCTCATCGAGTGCGAGCAGGCGGTCACCAATCTTGATCTTACTCAGCTGAATATCAGACCCGTTCACAAGCCGGACTGTTGCTTTCTGAGAGAAACAATTTGCTACAAAGCTCTTCAGACTTGTGTCGGGACAAGCAAGCAAACCAACCTTTGGATGGAGGCGCAAGAGTGTCCACAGCCTCGCAGAACGCACCACTCCTACCTCGATTGCATAAGCAGCTACCTCCTTGTACACAGGCTCCTTCATTTGAACAAATAACACCATTTTTCTCGCACAAAACTGGTCCAGTTAGCCACGATCCCATCACCAGGTGACACTTACAAGCATCACTGCTGATAAAAACATCATTTGTCTTCTCACTTTCGGCACTTCCCGCTATGAGTAGCAAAGCTGGAACAACATTTGTACTCACGTAACGATCTGAAGCTTCCATCCCAGGACAGATATCACAGCCATCAGGATACATTGTGACCTTGGAAATGGTATTCTGCAGCTCCATAGTCACATCATACGGAAGCTCTGGCTGTTTGTCAACGTCACATATTGGAATGATCTGGCCGCCCAAGCTGGTTGTGTTGTCGATACTTCGACATGTCGGGCTGCAGCGATACGATCGTTTGACAACTCGTAAGAATGCGGTCACAGAATGTCCCCATTTCCCAACACAGACTTGTTGATCCTCCCGGGTCACTACGCTCCACTCAGCTGTAGAAACCCCAGTAACATCCGAGCTTGCAGCCGTCCAATTCTGACCGTCACGAGTGAACCATACATCCGTGTATGTATGCATTTGATTGATGCCATCGCCCGTCGCCCCTCCTCCAATGAGCCACAAGCGCGGTCCATACAAATTGTCCGAAGAACTTTGAGATTCGAATGATACGATAGAGTGCCATGCTCGCGGACTCCAAGCTGAAGTTTCCTGCATTTGCATCCAATTGCCGCTCTTATCCATTCTCCACACATCATTCAAGGCTCTTCCGTCCCATCCGCCAACTAGAAATAAGTGTTGGCCAGCTAAATCGTCCAATAAGCCACTCTGGCGATGAGACGCACACGCATGAGCCACTCTCGCTTTCCAAGGAACCTTCTCCTGCTGAACCCATCTTCCATTAATCAGTGAATTTGTCGACCAGACTTCGTTCGTGAGTGGGCTTCCGCCTATGATCCAAAGCCTTCCATTATACTCCACGGAGCAATGCCATCCACGACCCGACCATGGAGGCTCTTCTCTGGGCTGCACCCATGATTCTTACACAGCAAAGCCGGTCAGGTGTTTTGAAGAACAGCAGGCTTACCTCCGTCGAGTGTCATCCAAATGTCATTACTTGGTGTGGGTGTGAAGCCGCCGATCAATACCAACCACGTTCGTGAATCATTTGCATCGTGAAAAGATGTCAGCGAATGCCCATAACGACGCCGAAAAGGAGCTTCCTCGAGAACCTCTGTCCAGACTGCACCATCTTCCGTGTACCAAATGTCCGAGCGCAAAGTGGTCTTCTCGAGCTGTTTGGTGTGGTAGAATGCTGAGGTACCTCCCACCATATAAACTCTAGAGTCTAAACGTGCAGCCGCGTGCGCTACAGGTCGCATAAGCAAACGATAAGAGTGTGAAAAAAGCTCTTACAATCACGAGAGAATGCAAGACTCGAGCCACTTTTCCATCGGGCTAATGCGTTCTCTCGCGTGGAATCCGAGTCGCAAGGAACTGATACAGCAGTCAGGCAGCACGGAAGACAAACGATGAAAACGAGACAGCTTTTCCACCGAATACTCTCACGATACATCACTTATTTATCAAAGCGGCCAGTCGCAATATGTCCGAGTTTATACAAAAGCTGGGTCAAGTGCGTCGGGAAGCAGGGACCAAACAGCTATCAAGCGTGGTGCATTTGTTGGACGAGGTTGTCGTGTAGGATGCTCACTTGCACGAGGCTCATCGGCGTGCTTTGAAGGAGAATGTATTTGGCGAAGATGTGGTACGCATTTACCAAACGTTTAAACAGCGGGGAGAGTGCTTGCAAAGAGCGCTGTTAAAGGCAGAGATTCCTATTCCGTGGCAGCTACGGCTCACTGCTGCAGATTTGGAACAAACGGTGAGCACCTTAACGTTCAAAGAGACAATTTGAACATTGTTGATTCGTTCTAGATCCGTGAGCGATTGACTCAGGAAAAGGAGACGAGTATGAGCGACAGCAAAGGCCAACACGGAACATTGCTGAATGCAGCAAATTCAGTGCTCCCTTTGCTTTTTTGTTTTGCTGGATCAGTAGTATGTTATACATGGATGAGTCCATGGGGTAATTAGAATCGCGTTTCAGTCTCATCTAGTTCGATCGGATGGAGGAAGTGGTGGCTGGTGAGCTGGAAGGGAGGTCAAGTAAGGCGGAACTACCGATGTTGTGTATCGTGTCTGTGGATATGGATGGAACTGAATCGGAGTTTGGGCTGCATGTTGACCTGTTTGGTATGTTGCTTGTGGCGACATTGCAGGGTACATCCCTATCGGCTGATACGCAACTGGATAAGCTGTGTGTGTCTGACCCATTGCGCTTGGACAATTCGTCGGCATCACGGTCTCTTGGAAAATCCTTTTTGATCCTCCTTGACACGCTAGATTGCAATTCGTCGTACGATTCTACAAGGTAGACCACTTTCAGTGTCAGAAGCAAATCGGGATTCTAATGGACCGAGTTACGTCGATGATTTTTTGGGGCTGTTGTAAAGCTCGATGTGCTGAAGCATTAGATCGATACGTGACAAATCCGAATCCTTTACTCTTTCCTGTCTTCCGATCTCGTGCAATACTTGCTCCTTCTATGTCACCATACTTTTCAAATTCGCGTCGGAAAGTCTCGTCCGATGTAATCCACGCGAGACCTCGTACAAATAACTTCCGATCCGAATCATCAAATCCACTGGAAGCCATAATTTCCCGTCGATCCATAGGGTACAAAGCCTCGCTTGGATTGCTTTCGAATACTTGAGTTGAATCAGGACGCATAGATGCTAGATTGCACATTGTCTTCCGTCCCTGCAGCATCAGAATTCATTAGCCAGCTATACAATGAAATACAGACCATTCAAACAGCTTCAGGCACACTCAGACACGAACATCAATCTCCACAATATGCTGATCCACAGCGAATTGTGCTGCTTCCATCTCTGCAAAGGTCACAAAGCCGTAGCCTTTGGACTTTCCCGAACATTTATCGAAAATAACAGCTCCTTCTTCAATGTCACCAAACTTTCCAAATGCATTTCTCAATGTCTCTGACGATGTATTCCAGGCCAAACCTCGCACAAATACTTTGCGATGAGAAGTATCCGCGTTCGCTACGGTTCTTATCTCATTATAAATCGTATCATATTGGGCAGCGCTGGAGGTTGAATCGAATGAAAAGGCACACAAACGGATCCATCACACAATGTCGCATCGTATACAAATTCACAAATAAAATGCAGCCAAATCGAATGCTTCACACGACACATTTTGTACGTACGCGCTCATCAGAATTGCAGTGAGTTGCTCCCGTGAGAACGAGGATAGTAGCTGGTACACATTGAAGCTATCTCCTTCGTTCCGCTGTTTCGCGCACGTGGACGCATCGATTCTCCGTTTTTTACGTGCTTCTCCTTGCGCCATTGTCCAGTTTCCTGTCAGCCAATCAATTCGATCCGGCTTTCCTGGCAACGTGCAAGTCAATACTTGATGCTGGCACCATGCAACACGCCTTTCGCCGCAAAAGAGCTGCTGAATTGAAAACCCTACTCAATGTGATGGATGATGCACTTTATGGCATCGATCGCATGCTTCGTAGACGTGTATTATCGTCTATTTAAGCAGGAGTCGCACGCTTAGTTTCTGCTGACTGAGATGGCGAATTTTTTACGGCTAAACAGGCGTGAAGAGTTTGCTACAGAAAAATGTTCCGTTTATTTCTCGGCCGACTTTGACTTATTTCTTATCAAAGAGCGTTAGGACGAGATCAAAAGGGCAACACTGTCGCTTTATGTGGTCAGAATTGAGCTGCATACCGATGGCATATTGTATGGCAACACGAATGATTCTGATGGAAAATCATGCGGAATTTGAGATGAAGAGAAGGGAACGGATGTCCACACAATCGATTCGGAAACCGCGAAGTGCATTAAAACAAGCTGATAAGTGCTCTCCGATAAAGCCAAAGTCAAAAAAGTTTGTTACTTTCACGATTCGACCTGAAGTAGTTGGATATGCCGACCCGCTTGTCGATCGTCGTCCCATCTCTGTAGCGCCCATTTCGTACTTCGAATTAGTTTTGCTCCTTTCACAGCGCGTGTTCCCTCCATCACTGGCAGTCGCCTCTGCGTCACTCAACATGGATCGACAGTGTGTCATCTCAGAAGGGTAGCCAATGTAGGATCATAGGCCAAACCCGCAATATCTATGGAAGATTCGTCAACGTGCAATCATTTCGGCTAGGCAACCTCTATCACAATATAACGTTCGATTCGCCTTCAATCTCATGTATTAGTGATGTTTTAGAATCTGAAACGCAACGGTGGCGACAACCAAAGCGAACGCCAACACCATGATTCCCACACCCATGACATCATTCTCTATGCAATGTTCAGCATTAGACTCAGTCAAATTGTTCAACAATTCAAGTCCAGACCTGGCGAAGTATCAGTACCGTCAACACATTCATAGAGAGCTCGACCTCTTGCATTTGCTGGGTCTAGTCTGAGTAGCCTTTCACAGTATTCTCGGCTTCTTTGATGGTCGCCGAGCATGAGCAATGCATGGGCTATCCTATACAGACACTCATCCTGCCTAAAACCTTATTGCAGAAGATCTTCATTGACCGTTAAGCGATTGCAAAAAACGACTTTGTTTTGGCTCTAACCTTGCATTAATCTGATTCCGCGCGCTTTGTTTTGCATCTCGGGATTTCATCAATGCTTTTGCATATCGGAATTTGACCTATGCACAAAATTGGGAATTGCGGAAATAGAAGAGGCGATAAAAACCTGTGGTAAGGGAATTTCTTCCGCTTGCTCACTAAGATATTGCTCTCGAGCGAGTTCAAGTTCGATCGAAGAAAAAAATTTCTCAATATTCATAGTTTTTATTACACTCTAATGTGAGAATCTTGCGTATGTACAGCAATTCCAACTGTCATCAATCTCGATGCTTTTTTGATTCTCTCGAGTATGAGACAAGTAAGCCTCGAAAAAGCTACAAGGGAATGAGTGAGACTGTGCTGTGGATCTCTCGAGAGCAATCTCCCTAACCTGTAGGTTTTGTGTGTCGATGATGAGCATTCCGATAAACGCCGTCCAGAAATGACTCTGTCCGAGAAAGCGTCAATATAGCTACATCTGTAGAAAATCAATTTACCTGTTCATTGAATCGATATCTCTCAAGATACACAACTGCAGTGATCAGTAAATGTGGAAGGAATCGCGCGATGCCGAATGTGATCCATTGGACTCGCCAAATTTTTCGATAGTATGATGACGATAATGTGAACGTAAATAACGACATCAGTTTTCGCACATGCATGAAAGCAGAATGCAATTCACAGATGAGGGCGAGTGATAAAAGCGGGATGCCAACGCCTTTAATCAGCGCAGCTATATAGCAGAACAGCACCACCACATGATGCAGAATTACCTCTGGCGACTTGAGGTACAAGCCCTGAAGAAGGAAATCAACAAGATCATAAATGAAGTATCCTACAGAGGAACTCTCAAGAACTTCTTTCCGGGTAAGCAGCTGCTTCGTACCTGTTGAAATACAAATCGTCGCCAGCTCCATCGATGTCGCCTGATTCACCAGATCCTTAATGCTGTTATTTCCACTTGAAATGGATGCAATCACAAGAGACGACGACAATATCGAGTGAAGCATCGACACAAATGTATTGATCCATAGTTTTTGATGAATTTTCGACAATTGAGCATACGCTGGAATCCGTTCATTGCTCACGATTGCGACTGTCAGTTGCCGAGCCATACATAGTATCTGCGATCACAACAGTCATCACGATTTTTGCCATAAAGTTCACTCACCAATATGGACGCACAGACGAGAGGAATTATATAGTACATCAGCATCTTTCTATTCAGCACCTGCTCAAGACTCGGGAATACGCGGCTGGACACAAGTCATCATAACTCATACCCTCAGAATCACGATACCCACAAAGTCGAGTCTCTAATGCGCGTCTCTGTCGTCCAGAAGCTATACAGCGCTTCTAGCAAGTGGAAGTGTAGTTAAAATCACGTAGAACATTATGCAGAAGAATGTCGGCTTCATTTTCCAACTGGACGCTCAGACCGGTTCAAGACCTCTTTATTCTCCTCAAGGTGGCCTCAATGGTGTTTCGCAATTCAAACATCAGTATGCAATGAAAAAAATGAATTATTGTCAATGAGTGTATCGACGATCTGCGCCAATTTGCATTCCGTTCCCTCCCATTTGCATTCCGTTCGCTCCCGCTTGCATTCCGTTCCCTCCCATTTGCGGCGGTCGATTTGGTATCGCGCAATACAAACCGCCAAACCATGCGACACAAGAGAGCTCCATGTTGCTGATGAACATGTAGTAATTCATTGGACAGCATCGCCATCGTCGTCTTGGAGGGAGTTGCAGACTTCGTGCGGGCTGTTGACGAAGATTCGGACTCTCGGATGAGGGCACTGCGTACCGGTCCACTTGATAGTCGACGTAGAGTAGCATTGGACTCGCCATTTTACTGTAGGCGATCCTCGCCGCAGGATCATCCATTTTATCAAAGGAAGCTTCGACGGACCATTGCGTAAATAATGACGGGTACAAGGCGCTCGCTGCATCATTTTCACCGACATTGCCCATTTTTCGAAAGCAATAATTCGGCCAATTGGGTTCACAGTTTTGGTATTCTACCGATTCGCATGTCGCATCCTGTCGCCCTGAATTGACAGGAATATGAGTGTATTGTGTCACAAATGTCCGCGGAGCAATTTTAAACTGTTTTCCTTGCATCGCGGGTCCCAGCATGGATGGTCCAATGGGGCGAATTGTCACTGTCACGCCTTCAGGCACACTGCGATAGGAGGCGAATCGAACGGGAAGCTTGAGACGCAACTTTTTCACATAGGTGACTGCTGTTGTCAGATCGCTTTCTTGTTGTATCCATCCATGCAGCGCGAGCCAAGTCGCATTGTTCACAGGCAGTTGGAATGTCACGTTTCGATTGTTCAACAGCGCAGCTAGATCGATATAAGCCGAATCGCCAGCAAATGCTGGTTGAGTCGGAATCGTAGCTGTTCGTGTGAGTGTGGACACACTTATTGGCAGTGGTGTTGAAGCCATAAGCCGGGAAATCGACGCGTCACTGATCGGGCCACCGGAGTAAACGTAGGCCTGACATATTCTACTTGGAATCCCACCGCTTGCATACGCTTCATTATCACATTTCTGCAGCAGTGAAGATACAATGTAGACCTGATTCAAGATGCAGCCTGCGGTGGCAGCAGCGATGAGGTAATTCTGCTTCCTTGTCCACTGAGAAAACCAGATTTGCTTGATGATCGGATGAACGGTCCAGATATTTTTGACGTCCTTGAACGAGACTGCATCAAGTCTATTGCTCTCGATACTTGCATCCAATGTCTTCAGTGTGTGCTCATTCACCGTTTCGGTCGCAAAGTCTCGCAGAAGCTGCATCGTTTCGTCAAAAAGTGAGAGGATGTCGCCAAGACTTGAAAAAATGAGCTCAATGTCACTCGAAATTGTCACACATTCCATTTTCGTGACCGTTTGAACCGTTTGACAGAGCCGTTCTGTAAGCGAGCTGAATCGACCTCGAAGTGACTCGATTCCAGCGGATGTTAGCAGAGGTGTGTAACCTTGCACAGCATTCAGGAAAGTCTCTGCGTTGATCTGCATCCCTGTTAAATTCGCATTGGCACTCTTATTCGTCAGGCTTTCAACAGATTGTTGTATCCGACTGAGAATGGGGAAAGCCTGAGCCATCTCGATGAACGTTGTGTTCATATCCGATAGCATCACTTCCATATGCGTGCGTAGTTCCTTTGTGTCGTGAATGTCGTTTGATTTGTGAAGGGCTTCCGATAGTGTCGCAATTGTCACTCCAACCGCTCCGAAGTCGACAGAGATCTTTGGGGTCAAAGAGCCCGCTAGATCA
The DNA here is from genome assembly GCA_902706625.1 of Albugo laibachii. Lineage (NCBI taxonomy): Eukaryota > Oomycota > Peronosporomycetes > Albuginales > Albuginaceae > Albugo > Albugo laibachii. The sequence goes on from CACSLJ010000091.1 coordinate 21,176, forward strand.
TATATTTGGAAGATCCCATACAAAGCATTTACAAATGCATCGGCATAAATATGAGCCAACGCTCCATCCAATAAAGAACGAAGCTTATTCAGAAACGTTTGGCGATTAGCCTGAACAATACTCGTTTCGTTTTGAATCAGTTCGAGTCGTTGACGCAATTTGATGTCTAGCCCTTTAACTCGAAAGGCAGATCCTTTTTGAAGATACGAGGACAGTATTTCGGAAGAGCTGGCAACCTCATTGCCGCTTTCCACGACGCTACTTATGGCCGAGGTCTCGATTTCCGAAGATAGATCTGAGGTCAAATTATACGCCATCGATGTGAAATCTTTCTTGGCCTTTTGCAAAGCTTTTCCGATCTCCAAATAGTTGATATCTTGCTGGACGAGTTTGAGGTATTCAGTCAAATCCACGTATGATTTTGTGACGATATCTGTGATTACATTTGGGTTGTTGATCTCCCGTGAGAACTGAGAAACGACTTGGATCTGGCGAAAGATTTGCGGAAGAACGCAGAAATCAGCTTTGACTTGTTTGGGAATGCAACAGGTGTCGAAAGCATTCACAAGCTCACGCACGATCGGTGTCTGTGACATATTGTACATGCCTTGTAGGTCAACACCTTGCTCCGCATTCAAGTAGCTATCCAGTTGACCAAAGATCGGCTTGGTCAATCGATCGCCGATAGTTGAGTTGACGCTGAGGAAATTTGCATTCAGCGCTTTCATGAGACCCAATTCCAACAACACAACACTGGAGTTGTAAGAAGTTATCGGTAATTTAAGTAGCGCTGAAAACCAATAGTTAATCATGCTTTCTGGTCGTCCTGCTTGCAGTTCTCCATCTCGATCCTGTCGACGATTGTAGATGATCTCTACTTGATCCATTTTTTGGAGGAGGGTCAATGATGTAGTCTTCCATACCAAAACACAAGAGCTGTAATAATAAACGGCCATCACGTTGGGTACTATATCCGCAGGGATAGTAAATACACTTGTGTTTTCTTCAAAATCACGCATTTTCGCTGCGCTAAACACAGCTGTGCCTAAATGATGCGCATCATCATGTTGATCCGTGTAATAGACCGAGGTAAAAAAAGCCGCTAATCGTTTCCACAAGATGGGCGTTTGGACGGTGAAGAATTGAGACGTAGCCAGACTGTACACATCGAATTGACGAGGGAAACCATTTCCAAGAGAATGAAAGATACTTTCATGCTCGGACTTTAAATTTTCCACAATCAAGACAAAAGTTTTTCGGAAAATCTCGAGGAGTTCAATGATGGTAGCGTCATGAAGGACAAAACTGTTGAATTGACAGCGTGTCAGTACCGCTAGGGCTAAATCGTATGCCATCCAGGTCTCAGATGAAACGCTAGTTGAATTCAACAAGACCTCTCTACGACGTGAAAGAATGAGATCGTCAATCTTTCTCGTGATTTGAAGCTGAGTGGCTTCAGAGTCTTTGACCATGTTTCTTGGAGATCGAAGTATTGTTCCAAACGTCACTGAAGTCGAAAGCGTGACTTGAGGTATAATCAGACCCGAGTCAGACGAGTGCAATGATGTAAGCGTCACATAATGTCGTCCAGCTCTCAGTAACATCAAACTATGATTCATGTGTTTAAACATACGGAAACGCGTAGCCTGATTTGCATCTCTCGAAAGTTGGATTGATCGCCTTCCCATGTTTACATGCCATACCGCATCTTGATTTACTGTGACCAAACGTATGTCTCCCGTAGAGGTTACAAACGAATGGCGGAACAGACACGCGGAGGAAAACACTGATGTCAGACTGAGATCTCCAATCATGGAAGAAGAGCCGTCTAAAAAGGCATCTAGATTTGGTATTGTCGCCACACTAGCGTTCAGATTTTTGGTGGTGAGGTATGCCATGGAGCTTTCATTCACCATCGCTGCAAACGCGAGAAACGTGCAGGAACCAGATATTGTATCGATATCGTCTTGTTCAGCGACGTCATCATAGCAGAAATTCTTCGGAATGTTATTTGCCGCTGTGACAGGAACCCAGTCCGCCTAAACATACAATCGATGAGTAAAATATAAACGATGTGGAGAGGAGTAGTACCAGAACGTCGGGTGATTCAGGTGTTTCTGCACCATAAGAGATCTGAAAAAGTGCGTGGAAGATACATAGCATCAATGTCCGTCGAGCCGGTGATACGAGTGGCATTCTAGCGCTCTGGAGGTGAAAAGCTATATAGCGATGTGTTCACGCATGGCTGAACGATACAAATGGACAACAGGATACCTCTTCAAACCCATGATATGGCATACCTGATTCGGATAAAGACAACAAAGGCTCAGAAGGCACCTTCTAAAGTTGATATAGCGTTGAGTTGGGTTTATACCACTTTATGTCATCAATATGACGAAAATGAATCGTAATTTGTGATTGCAAATATTCTCAAATAAGTGAATTCACCGTCAATCGCGTGTTATAGATGCAGCTGCTGGACAAATGCTACGTAACGGTAATGCAAGAGTTTGCGTTCATGCATGCAAGTGAATAATACGCATCAAATGCGAAAAAGCAGCTATTGTCTTAGATGTGAACCCGCACTTTATCGATCCAGTGCTTCTTTTATTGGCGTCAAACATTCAACGAGGAGATCGTAGATACTATTAACTTAGCGCTTGACCCTTTTGCTTACAATAAGTCGCACTAGAACAATCGACGCTTATCGCATACAGCGTGGGGCGCGAGTAATAGCGCTGACAAAAATGATACCAGCAAGCGTTGATTGATGAGATGGTATGCATAATACTTGCCCTTTCCTGTACAGCTGTCAAGTTCTGCACATGCTGTGAGCCGTAAGAGCTCAGACGAATCGAACTGCGATCTTTGGAAACCTGCTGCGAATATATTCATACAGAGTCCCTTTGTCGTAATTAATAGAGGAATTCGGAAGTGGTCATTATTAGGATTCTTGGTTCGTACTTCTGATTACATTGCACATTTTCCTATACTACTCCGCCTCTATCTGGTTGGCAATTCGCGTAAATCACTCAATTTGTCAGCACACCCTCTCGGCATTCAAATCCTTGTACCGTATTTCCTATGTAGAGAAATACATTATGTTAAGACATACACCATGCAATTGACCAATAAGGGACCAGCATTATGGTTCCTACAACTTTTATGTTAAGAGATATAGATCGTAAAATACAATAGCTTACGTAATTTACATTAATCTGCAGAGCGCCAATCAGTTCGGTTCCAGCTTTCATGGCTGTTGTAGATATCGGATCAGAATCTGCATGACGTCATAATATGACGTAATATGACACAGATGATGTAATAACCTTAAAAGCCAATAAGCTACTTGCATACCCAATTCCGCCAATCGACAAACAGGAATGCATACTTGTGAGGTTCCCATGTATAGAACATAGCTTAGACAATCTAATTTGAACTAAGGACCCAGTTAATAAATACACTTTCCAGTTTACTTTTTCTTGTTCATCATCAAACAGCAACGGCGACGAAGGCACCACCTCAAGGGAGACCGCGTCTTGACGGCGTCGGCCGTCACATACAGCAATACAACATGAACGCGGAGATGGTGAACAAGAAGCTGAACGTGCTCGCCGTGCTGGAGAAGACTAAGAACATGCAAGCTACAATACTGCGCTTCTATCCGAAGATATCTGAAGTCGCGTACAAGTCGAAACGGACACACATTTACAGCTGGGAAAAAGCGCACCAGAAACTGCGCGCTGCGACCCAAGCCAACAAGGGCGGCCACCGTAAGATTCGCGACAAAGGTACGGCGACGCTACTAAGCTATCAGCTGGAGAATGAGCTTGTTCGCATTGTGAACGAATTGCGAAAGAGGGCGTGTCAACAGCCATGCTGACGATACAAGCGAAGAAGGTTGCTGCGGAGGCGGCCGTCTCCCCGTTCAGTGCGTCGGGATGCTGGGTGAACGGGTTCAAGGCTCGCCATCGGATGAGCGTTCGAGCATCAACACGACAAGGAAAGCAGGGTCCAGCGGATCTCGATAACATTGCAATTGGGTTCGCTGCGCATGTCGAAGAAATCGTGCGACATCTCGGAATCAATCGAATATACAATGCTGACCAAACAGGTATTAGTTCAAATGGTCAACGCATTGTCTAATATGTATACCAAGCAAGTGTACATATTTTACCTGTGATCTTTGAGCACATCCCGAAGAAGACTTTGAGCAAACGAGGCCAGAGAACTATTAATCTGAAGTGTGGTGGTGCGTCGAAGAACCGCGCGACAGTGATGCTTCTTGGTGATTCGACTGGCTATCGATACCCACCGTTTGTCATCTCCAAGACAGCGTCCTCCAAGAATCCAACGACGCAAGCTGAAAACACGAAGATGCGATGCAGGTTTGGGAAAATGGTGTGGAGCGAAATCACCCCTCTTCGTGATCACTTCGACATCGATTCATACCAATTCAAAAGGTAAACAGTATTTTACATTGCCAAGTTATTTCCTAATTACATTTTCCTGAAACTATTTGAATCCGACTATGCAATAGGCTGGTGGAACGGCGGACTGTCGGTCGAGTTCCTGAAGTTTCACTTCGGTGGTAGAGCGGTCTCCAACGATCCAATCCTACTCTTGTGAGACGATTTTGTGGTCATTGGACCACTGAAGTCCGCGAGTGCGCCAAGTTCCTGAATGTCGTGCATCTCAAGGTCCCATCGCACTCCACCGCAGTTAGCCAGCCAGCAGTTGTCACATGGAACTTCCATTTCAAATCAAACTTGCGGTGCTGCTGGCTGGATTACTCGCTATACCAAGTTCAGCAGCACCGAAGCCAGACTGGATCGTTCCGACTAGTGCCGCCCAAGCGTCCAACGATAGTGCGGTGGATTTCGAAAGCATGGGCGCACTTGAGTAAGGACACTTGCGAATGGGTACAAAAGATGTGGGCTCCTTCCTTCAGACAAATGCGTAGCCGCAGCGTCTTTGAGAACGGCCCTAGAGAACTTACATGTCATCCAAAAAGGACATGAAATGGATTCCGATCACGAGTACGACCTGAATAATGAATAAATAGAAGCTTTTGTTTGTGTAATTGTTTCAATATGAAGACGAGTACATGCATACGAAGGGGGTCCTAGCAACATACACAGTGCACTCAAATTAAAGTGCTCGTCTGGGGCTCGGACGCATTTTGATTGCTTCGTACAAACTCAACCCGAGTGTAAATGGGAGGTATTGAATGGTGTGGCCCACAGCGATCATATAGTTTACTTGCACCTGCAAGACATAATACTACAAATGCACATGGAGTTACACAGTTAACCTACCCTCGGTCACCTTAGGTGTATAGCTCTACATAGGAATTACGCTAACTCCTTTCCCGACTCGTATGGTGTGGGCCACCTAAAGTACAGCAACGTCACTGCTACCTTCAAAAATCTCGATACTGAGAAACTCAAGAAGACTCGAATGCCAGGAAAGATTTCGTGCTGAAGGACCCACCATTACCTATCCTCTTGACGAAGGTAAGCTTGCCAACATACCGGTCTCAACACACAACCCGCCGAATGAGGTTTTGAGCTGCTTAATACAGTGCGCCAATCGGTTAGCCACACTTCGTTTTTTTTGTTTTTTGCGCGATGCAAGGCCCTTTCGAAAATTTTGAAAAAGATCATTTCATTGGTGAGCTCTTGGCAAAAGTCGTAGTCGTATTGCTTGTTTCACATTTAGCTTTCTCTTTTCAATAAACAATAAAACCTTATAACACACACCGAAAAAATGCGCCAATTGGTTAGCCGCACTAAATGAAATCGTTGATTGCGTTATGCATTCTACGCTGTTGCTGCTCGCTAAAAGCTCGTTTTAGCTCCCTTGTGTTCTACAACTTCAAAGCACCCATCTGGCATTGAGTCTACCAGCTTTTTGAGGTAGTCCAGGCCGATATTCTTCTACTCAATCAAAATTACCGATTTCAAGTCGTTCTTGCTCATAAACTGACGCCCGTCGCGATACACAGCACGCGCAAGTACTCCCCAGTGGTTCTTGATCCGCTTCAAGTCTGGAGACAGCGCCGGATGCTCTACAACGGTCACTCTCTGCTCCTTGAGAAAGAATATCGTATCCCGAGCTCGATGGCACGACGCTCCATCTTGCTGTAATTGTATCTTTTCCAGATGGTGTTGGTGAGAAAAAAGCATGAGGTGATTTCCAAGCGTGTCGGATTACGTTTCCAAGTTCTGGCGCCTCGAGACGAACGCCAAATCTCTCAAGCCGCGTGACAAAAAGCAGCCCCACACCGTCACTGAATTTCCTCCACTGTGTCGACAAAAAAAACTTTGTGTCTCGTCGCGCAGGTGGTGTCAATACTTCTGGAGTCCGTCCGGGCCGTCTAGGTTGAATTTCTCCTCATCAGAGAAGGTGATGGACCTCCAATCGGTTTGTTTTTTTAGCATGGTTTTCGCCCATTCGATGCGCTTTTTTTTGTGCTTAGGGGTCATATTTGGCGTGTGGTTGCGCTTCACGTACTCGAATAGGTCGTTGTTCTGGAGCTCTCTCTGAGTGATACGTACGCTAGCGTCGAGCTGTAGAGACTTTTGAAGCGTCTTGGCGCAGCTGCCAGTCTTCTTCGTCTCGCCAAACAGGTGACGACGCCCGCGCTCGGTCAGTGCTCGGTCCCTCCCAGGCTTGTAGCGCGTTCCATATGCGTCTGGGTCGCGCAGAAAGTTGCTCACAACCTTCGCTGACCTGTTCATGCGTCTCGCTATCTTTCGGTGACTCATGCTCACGCTCGAAGACGCAAGAATTTTGCCTCGTTCGAGTCCGAGAGAGGTTTGCCTTTTCCCATTATGGTGCGGAGCGAGAAAAAAGAAATGAGCAACATGATGGGTGTGGAAAGGTAGCTCCGATCATGTGGAATCGATTGGGGTATTCAAAATGACGTAATCACTCTTGTATTTTCGTGATTACGAATCACGCACAGTGCGGCTAACCAATTGGCGCATTTTTTTGGTGTAATTTTTAAGGCTTTGATATCACGACACCATTCGTACTCAAAGAGACATGAGAGGTCAAAGATAAAGATGCTGATACCTATGCTGATATAAGTATTACCATTCTTTCAGCTTGGTAGACAAAAAATTGCGTCCACTCGATATCATTAGAAATTGAAGGAGAAATAGCAATTGTTACCAAAAGCGTAGTTGGTGTTATCATTCCTGAGCTAGTCTCGTGGTATTTATACAGTGCGCGCCAATTGGTTAGCCGCATTTCGTTTCTTAGTTTTTGCGCGATCCAAGGCACTTTCGACAATTTTAGAAATACCACTGCATTGGTAAGACTTCGTTGAATGCCGTGGTGGTATTACTTGTTTCACACTTAGCTTTCCTTTTTCAATAGACAATTATACAAGGTGTAGTGACTTTTGTAGTCAAAAATCATGTGTCTTAGAGTTTACAGGTCTCCTTCAGAATACCGTCACCCACAGCGAGCTAACACCCTTTTAAAATCGATATATCTAAGAAAATCGAAATTACGAAAGCGCTTACTGTACTCAGCGACATGCAATCGCAATGACTGCAGCAACACGCATTCGTTTGAATAGCGAGAAGAAGAGAGCGCTGCGCGTGCATCACGCAGCGTACCCGGACATGACGCGCCAACAGCTTAGTAAATGGGCAGCGTCTGCGTTCAAGCTGCCGCGTCCGCTCTCCCGAACGTCACTGGCTGACCTGCTGAAGTGCCAAGAAGACGACACCGAGCGTAACCCGCTACGAAAGGCAAGTCACTGCGCGCACTCGCCTGAGTTGGAAGCGCAGTTAGTGGTGTGGATCAAGAGGTGCGAAGAGATGGAGATCCCCATCGTCACAGGAGCAGCAATTCGACAGAAACCAGAGATGTTACGCTCCATTCTCTTGAATATAGCCACTCCAACCACTGCTGATGTGCTTTCCAGGTTGATGCTCTCAAAAAGCTGGCTCTATCGATTTCAACAGCGGCAGGGTCTCAAATCCAGGCGAACGTATGGCGAAGCCGGCTCGGTCAAGACTACTGCAATTGAGAATTGACGCCGCGTGCTACAAGCAGTTACAAGCCTGTACGACAGGAAGGATATCTTAAAAATGGACGAGACTGCGTACTTCTATTGCTCGATTCCCGGCAAATCCATCTCGAAGAACCGCATCCCCGACCGCAAGAAGGTAAAGAGGCGCCTCACCGTTGCAGTGACGAGCAAAACGCCGACGGCTCAACCAAGATCCCGCCCCTCTTCGTCGGTACGGCTCGGCAACCGCGATGCTTCGAAGGCAAGAGTGCGGAAGATCTCGGTATTCAATATGCAAACGCTGTAAAGGGCTGCATGAATACTAAGCTCTTTACGAACTGGATTGAGCGTTTCAACGAGAGAATGGAGAGTGAAGGGCGCCATGTCCTGTTGCTGCTGGACAACGTCTCCTCTCATAGCGTTTCTGTGCCGCTCTCGAACGTCACGGTGCAAATTTTGCCCGCCAACACGACGTCTTTTCTCCAGCCACAGGACGCTGGGAATATTCAGTCGTTCAAGATTAAGTTGGAGTAGTTACAGCCCGGTACATTGTGGGTAAGTTTGACGAGCTGCTTGATAAAGCCGCATAGGTAGGAATTGAAAATGTTGAGACGTAGATAGAGTCTTTGTATACTGTAGACGTCCTCCAAGCGATGCATTGGGCTCAAGAAGCTTGGGATACGATGACGAGCACCACAGTCGCAAACTGCTGGTGCCATACAAAGACTATCGACGATGAGTTGTATGAGCTCGTTGAGAGCATAAATCAGATTGCTTTAGGACAGTAGCCTCTTATACTGCCGATAAATGCACTCACTCTTATTCAGAATTTCTTAACTTTTATATTCAATACCTTATCTGTCTAAATACCTTCTATACTTCATATATTTTTACACTATTTTTCGTGACGGTATTCTGAAGGAGATCTGTATCTCCAATCTCATCTAGATCTAGATCTAGCGGGTCGCTAAAAAGGCAGAACTAAATATCTAGAACCTTGAAATCTAGAAAAAATAGAAAGTCGATTGATATCCTGCTGTCTGCCCAGGTACTTTCCACATTTGCTAGCTGTGCTGTTCGATCTTGATGCGAGCCGGGTGTTTGAGAGGCTCTCAAGCTTGGGCTGGGGTAACTAAAGGAAGCATTAATCGACGACAAAATAATAATAGAAAACCGTTACTCCTGGTTACGTGGTACACCATTTGCTCACTACGATCAGCAAACAAAATTTATCGAAATTCGAAAATGTAGTGGTCGAGGGTGAGTTGGCATTTCTTCTGAATGGAATGTTACGAATTGCCAAGGCACCAAATAGACACTTTCAGATTTCTCAGCAATATGAACAGCACTTGAATGAAACTCCTTCTTCTCCGATATTTGCACCAACTTGGGCCGTTGTGCGCTCGCGAATACATCAAGCTGGAAGTAGTTGTAACGCCTAATCCGGGTCAAAGCTTTATAAGTTTCGTCCTGGAGACAGATCCCGTAGCGGAGAAATCATATCTCGTCATTGAATCGACTGAATTTGACTTGAAAAAATCCACAAAAGAAAAAATTGAATTTGATACAAACTTTCATAAACAGGATCACTTTTTTGGAACTTGGGTACCCACTAAAGACTACGAAGTTATAGAGTGACCCGGCACATCAGTGCCTTGCGTAGGAAGAACTATGAAATTCTGTCGCAATGAAGAAATGAAAGGATACAACTGGAAAAAAGCTGCCTCGTTTTCTATTTCGGCCTATTCTCCACTCGATTCCAGCTTCGAATGGACAGGAACTGATGCCCCGAGATTGTACTTGACACGCAATTCGGCGAGCAGGTGATTACTAACCAGCCAAAATCACGACACAAGGCAGAAATTAACCAATACTGGTCTTAGTAATTTACGGGCAGTGATCACTTTAGGATCTTCTAATCCTGGGCATACTCCAAACATATATCATAGCAAGGCTGTTTTCGACTACGAACGTGTGTGGAGCGAAGTTCCTCATAATGTATTCAACGATCTCATCGGTCTTGTTCCAGAAAATATCGGAGCCAGAATCAATGATCTGGATAATGGATTTGAATGCAGCATTGGGAAAGATTTGCCTTCGATCGCGTTCGAAGTCGCTGTAGGTGATCAAGTGTATGAATTTACAGCGAAGGAATTCATTTTGGAGATACCGTTGAAAAAAAAATATTTTAAATGGGCTACACGGAAGTGGTATATGGCAATTCAACCGGGTTATACTTGGATTTTCAGCAGCTTATTTTCCAAACGTTACGCTACTAAAATCAAGAACGATCCTCCAACCTTTTTTGAATTTGTGGAGTACAGAAAGAATTCCCGTGCGAAACTTTTGTATGAAAAAATTGTATAGACCCTTTCGTGATTGCCTTAATCCTCTTGGATAAAGGAGCAGGTCTGATCACTCTGGAGACTTTTTATCATAAAAATTGGGTGAAACGTTGATGCTAAGAGAAGTAATACACTTTTTCGATTCCACTGGATTTACCTTGTCGGTTGATACTGTCATATTGCTTCCTGTAATCACATTCATCTCCTTACATTTGCCTTCTCCAGGCTCCTAGGTGCAAATCTGCAGCATGACTTCCCGTGCACCTTTACATAAACCGACAAATTAGTCCAACGAACACTAACGATCGTCCGCCCTTCAGCACGTGAACCTGTACTTAACATGTCGTATGTACAGCAATGACACCTGCAACTGAGGTTAGCTCTTCGGCTGTGCAAATGGCCTCAAAAACGCTATCGATATGAAGTTAGGTACTCCATATCGTGGAGCTTCATATCCATCGGACCCTCAAACTGACAAGAAGGAATTCAGAAACCAGTCTTTATTATTCAAGATGGAGTCCTGTGTATGATTCAATGAGAATCAGGTCGAAGTAATAAACGAGCAGTGCAACCTTGACGCTAATGAGGTTCAAAAAAGTGGTCGGAGATGCTGCTTCGGGCTTTGGGATCAATGATCGTATTATTTTAAGCACCAGACGGTAGAAAACGACGAAGCGACGAAATCCGAATGTACAAACTGTTCACCCACACAAGGATACTGCGACGTTCGAGCGAAACAGCATACTTGGGATAAGATCGGACATGAAAAATGTGTCATCCCAGCAGAAACGCTAGAGGTAGCAGCTATGAAGTAACGATACGAAAGAAAAAAGTATTCATGCTCACAAGGTCATTCATATAGATGACGATAATGCAAGACAAGCATTGGAGCCGTAGGCTGCTTTCGACCGACAAATCAAACAATGCCAGAGGTGGAGAATATATTCAGGGCGATTATGTCCACTATTCAGAGCTTCCTTGGATCCATTTTGAGATTTGAAAAACATGAAAGCTTTTCAATACATCTTCAATTCGTTCAAAATGACATCCGTATCCAGCTCTGACCATGATCTAAAGTCGCTTTCTGATAACCTAATAGAAGTAAAGAAGTACAATGGATTACACATCGAATTATCTGAGCAGCACAAAGTCCATTCTTCTGAAATCCTACCCAAGTATTTGGTTCCTGTTCATAAGTAGACCGATTCAAGGTCGGCACCTCCATCTAGTACGAGATCCATGAGATTGGACTATTACACTTGCGCAACGCGAACATCCTCGAGGAAAGAATTATCCGTACCATTCCACCGGCAATATGATAAAAGATCAAATGCATCAAATAGACGGACTCGTTGGATGGCACTGAGCTGATACAATCTGCTGGGTTCTCGCTAAAGATAATTGACTCACAGCGTGAGGGAATGAGAAAGACATAGGAAGATTTTGGATGCGTGGGATGCATGCCGAACGCAAACTCAGGATCCACGTACGATGGAATTTTAGTCTTCATTTACATGTTCGCACTGAGATACGATAAAATTTCTTGGAACAGACGATACGCAAGCATGGGTATGTACGCGATTACTCTGGAAGTCGAGGCAATATAACCACACTAAACAATACGAAAGATCGTCATGACCGACCATATGATGATATAGGCTCCAGTGGACGTGATTGTCATCCTCAGAGAGAGAATAATGAGGCTAAGAAATAAATACTTTGATTTCAGTCAGCCCAGGGAGAGAATCGTTATGGATGCCAATTTGCTTGATGGCTATACCGATTGCTGACGGGTTCTCACACCTTTTCACTCGAGAAACGAGCCTACTTGTACATCACACACTGCGATTCAAACTCATCCTACTTACTCGTATTTGCCAAGACTATCTACTAGGGCTTCGTCCACTGTTCTCAGATAATGAAAGTTACATCTTCTATTTCTTGCCAATGTCGATCTCGACAAAATTTGCTCTTCAGAATACCATAGAGCCCTTCCGGCACAAGCGCTACTGTGTACGTCAAAACATCATCATGTCAAGAAACTACATGCTGCTTTTCCGAAGTCGATACACCGATTACAGAGCTGGCAATGGACGCTTTGAAAGTATCAGGCTAAAAGCGATCACTTCGAGCGACTCATGTTAAAAATAGCGCGCGACGTCACACGCACTTCCATGGATTCATAGCCTATTCTTGGTGGAATCATAACTGACGGAGCCCAGGCATCGAGGTCTTTACCGATGTCTGCTTGGAAAACACGATTTGCTCGCCAGACGTGTTCAAAGAATCACAAGCATGCTGATACTGGCAACCAGAGCAGCGAACCTGATTCCAATTCGATCACACAGCTTTTCACATCACCAAAATATGAAGATGAGCTACTAGACAAACATGGTCAGGCATGCGCCGAAGCCTTAGTTGGACGCAAAAATGAGTTCTTGCCTTCGCATAGAATGGCCGAAAACCATGTGGATTGGAAGACAGGTAGTGATATTATGGCTGAGCCTGAGTTGGCCAGCTTATGGAAACCCTCGATTTTGGCACGTTTGGAAGAGAACAAACTGGCGTATTCGGCAAGCGGAATCATTCGAACACGAGTACACGTCGAAGCAGAGGCGAATAGAATCCGATCACACGTTGTGGAAGCGAGAAGCAAAACACACAACCACTCCCAAGAGCCATATTCAAGGAACAACACGGAGCTTCGTGTCTGCAAGAATTCGCTTCGGCCAAGAGCCAAATCGAAAGATCGACGTAGAGAGGAAAATGTTTTCGGAACGAATAGCAAAACAAAGACCGCTGTGAAGAAGTGTAGTCGATCTGGTAGCACAGGGATTTCATCCGACAGGACGAAAGAAGTACCATTCCTTGAGGTGAAGAAATTACAATTGCGGATCAATCAGGTTGATGAAGATAATCAACGAGAAGAGAGCAGGTTGGAGGAGTTTGAATGCAAAGTGCAACGGAAGCAAATGTTAAAACAAGTCATGCAAATCTGGAAGTCCTACCACGATTTCAAGCGAAGCGTTAAAGATAAAATACGAATGGAATCTTATCGTAAAATACTCAGTAATGTCTTGGTACGATGGAAAAAATACGCTGAGACCTGCCAGCGATCTCATGCCAAGGAATCACACTTCAGAACAATTCAGCACTTGGCAATTGCGGATGCATTTTTTCGTCGAAAGTATCTCCCAAGATGCTTTTATGAGTGGAAAATCGTAGCTCGAGCACGCAAGAACCTTGATCAAGTTCAGAGCGTTTCGGAGAAGCGCAGACAGATGATGGGCAAATTAATCGAGCGCTTGGCGAAAGAAAGGGATGAGCATTCACGTCTAGTGAGGTTTTCTGGAGATACAACTGGATCGAAATCGCTGCTACCTTCGACTTCTCCTACAGACACGGACGATCTGCCTAGACCGCGATGCGAGAAAGCTGAGCAATCAGCGCCTCCTTCTGTTGCAACGCATACTTGTGGAAGCACTCATCCGATGAGGAGTACACAGAAAGTAAAACAGAGTCATCGAATGCAAAATCCTGTTCTAGTCAAGATGCAAATGAGAGCAAACGAGAGAAAGTCACGACGGGAACTTCTGAAAGCCAAGTATGCCGACGCAAGCAAAGCGAAGCAAGAGGCTCTGTTAGCCAAACAAGCACAATTGGAGATGATGGTGGATACGCGAAGAAAAGAAGAGAAGGAACGGAATCGAGAAGAGAAAAGGTGAGGATATCGTCTTTTGATATTGTGTCAATTAAATTTATCCCGTAGTGTGAAGCATTTTAAAGAACTCGAGAAGCAAGAACGTCGGGATCGATATCGAATGGTCGTATGTCGGGCGTTGGATCACAATCGCCGCAGACTACTCTATCATTATGGGTTTCGTCCTTTGTGGCGATATCAAGAGCGTCGAAAAGCAGTGGAGCACAAAGCTTCTCGATGGTATTGGCTGACTGTTCAATTTAGACTTTTCCAAGCGTGGCTCTTTTACTGCAATTGCGCTCAAGCATACCGGGTACATGTTGAGAGCCAAAAACTAGCGATTGCTTCATCCCATCGCAGGAAGATGTTGTCTCGTCGATCGCTGAATCACTGGAAGCTACTTCATGCATGGTTCCGCCACGCCGAAGTAGTACTCCATCAACAAGCTATCTGGTCTAATGCGAGAAGGTCCTTGACGACTTGGATATATCGCTATTTTCAAGCTCAAATGAGGCACTTCGCATTTGGAGAAAAGTTCAGACAGAGAAATGGACGTAGAAATAAAGCGGTTGTATTCCGAACCTGGCGCCAAGCAATCAAAAAGGCAATAGAGGATCGTCAGATTGCTCGAGAAAAGGAGTTCTTGTGGAGAAAAGCACAACAATGGCTAGAAGAAGCGTGACGCCTGATGAGCAAAGTACGTCATAATTCTTCCAAGCAGCTTTGAGATTGGCGTATACGGACGCTAGAAGCGAACTAAACGATGTGTACATGGCAGTGATATTGACTTGTCAAATTGATTGCAGAAATTCGTTGGGCTTTTCAGGAGGATGCTGGTGACGTATTCAATATACTCAGCCAGATGTCCTATGTGGTGGTTGTATTCGATTTGTCCTTCTAGATTCAGGATATAGTCTGATATACACGAGACAAGATCGTATCGAGTGTCCCTCTTGGAACAGTGGTGCAGTCTAAAGATCTATTGATGCGTTATGCAGCTGTATAGGCTGGGAAGTTCAGTATGCGAGCTTTAGCTCCTCTAGTGTGTACATATCATCGGTATCGGTGGTAAATCATCTGCCAGAACAACTCTTTAGTCTTGTATTGTCGACTTCCCGGATATTCTCGGTGAATTGAAGCTTGTTTGTCTATGGAACATACATGCTAGATGATGAAAGAATCGATATTCTGTATTGGGTACTATCTACTCTTGCTTGCTCGAAGACCAGTAGTCCATGATATCAAGCGCTACTTCACAACTCTCACGAACCACTTGGTCCTGGTCCAGTTGGAACTTTATGAGAATATCCGCGCATTCTGCGGATCCAATAGCACCTAAAGCTTCAGCGGCTTCGTGTCGCACCATCCGATGTTCAGATTCGTCGAGTAGCAAGCGCTTGAGTGCGCTTACAGTCACAGGATTTTCCATCTGACCCATTACATATGCAATTTCGTGCCGAAACAATCGACTTTTATCATTCAAACCTTTTGTCAATGCCTAATCAGGGATAACGTTAGTTCCTTTCTCGTATGCTGAATGCAGAAGCAGCTAACCATAGCAGATTCCTGAGTTTTGCGATTGCGAAGTGAAAACATGGCACGGTATCGCTCAAATAGCGGTCTTGACTGGTCTAAGAGTATAGATTCCAATGTTTCAATGGGAACAGACTTCTCAAAAGCGGGTGCTGGATCGACTGATAAATATGGATTGCGATCAAGATTGGATTCATCGCATTTAGCATTCTCCTATGCATCAAAAGCATTGAGTGAATAGATCATGGATGCTACTTGATCATACCTTATTGATTTTGTACTGAATGAGGTCAATTGCGAGGCGACACGTTTCTGATATCTCCGGATCGGAGTGATCCACAAACTTCTTTAGAGTTTGCACCGACTCTTTTTGACCGATCGCACCCAATGCTTCAGCTGCTTCATGGCGTACCATAGAATCGTCCGCTTCGTCCTGCAAGATTGCCTCTAGCACAGAACATGCACCACTATGCTGGAATTGACCGATCACATAAGCGAGTTCATGTCGCATCAGCTCGGTATCGTTCCTATTTTGCAATGCTGTTGTTGCTCATCAGTACGTTTGATAGCAATTGTGGTTTAAAGAGAACAAGAACCTTTAAGCAGCACGTGAAGATCCTCTTGCTGTCCACGTGTACGTAGATAAAACACAGCTCGTGTTCGTTTGCCTAGAGGTTGTGAAATATCGAGCAATGCATCCTTTAACGCTTCAAATGACGGAATTTGACACATTCGTGACCAGTTATTGGTTTCTATACATAACTGTGATGCTACACCTAAATGGGTATTGGTAATGCGTCTGTGCATTGATATCAATACTGTGCTACGTGGTAGTCACAACCAACAGCGTCATTAATACTATTTGCTTTTGTCATCTATTTGCGTTTTAAGCAAGCAAGTGAGACGGTCAAGAGAGAGACATTTAGATGCATGCCTGAGATGCATCTGCATTTTAGGCGTAAGCGATCACTCTCGAACTAGTCTAGCTGAAGTCGTCAAAATCAGCTATCCGTCACAGTCCACATTGCACTTGAAATCTGCTTGAAGCAACGAAGCACAATCATGAAGATCAACATTGAACAATATCGTAAGACGCGACGACTTTATTCTTTCAGTGAAAGGGATGGATGCAGATGAGTACACAGGATGCTATTCTGTCGGCAATTCACACTCACGCGTGGTAGACGCAATAATCAGTCTAGTTCTATCGCAAGAATGGCGGATAATTCTATGCATGATTATTGCGAAAGCCGAGTATATCTCAGCTAGATTATATAGAATCAGTAAGAATCACCGGTTGAGGTAGCGAGCAGCAAATGTGTCAATCCATCTTGGACCAACGAGAAGCGATGCTGCCAGCTACTTAGTGAGCTCAGTATTTATCCACAAGCACATTTCGGAAAATTAAATAGATAATCCGGGAAAGTAACGACAAGACGTGCTGTATTCTGATCAGCACGATTGTAGACCATGAACAGCTCCCGCATTACTTTCGCCATAGCTGCATATTATGCGAGATGCCTTTCCCATCCTTGACTTGAAAGCTGACTCAGCATGATAGCAATCGAGTCCGAGTCATAAGCAATAAGCATATTCTCCACTGCTGACACAGACGAAGCATTAGAGAAGTGACTTCTCAATATCGCCATTTCTCAACGTCTAAATACTTCTTGAAGCAAGTCGAACGCGTGATGCGTTCATTTGATACGATGAGTCGGCAAATCGACATAGAGGTCAATTACTGAAATACCATGCTTATAGTATAGATAGTAGCGAGTGAGTGTGGCCATTGAAGTAAGATTCTTCGAGTCGAAGGCAATCACCTTCTTTGCTACATTCTGAGCGAGTGCCATCATACCATACTCTCCTCCTCCGACGAGCAATTCAAGCATGCAGATCAATTGAAGGTCCCAAGAGTAGGCTATAAGTACTATATACACCCAAGTCGATAATGAAAGCTTTGCTAACATGCTGACGCCTCAGTGTTCGCTTGTGGAGTACGAACAGCCAAACGGCTGAATCAAATCTCCGGTACGCCTTGAACTAGCCGTGAGATTCATTCGTTGACACAAAAGTATTTACGAGTATCACTTTAATATCCGTTTGGACAGGGCATAGCGATGAGTCTGTACCCGCTCATTAGGTGTTGAATGCGCTCTATAATGTATGGCCGAGCAAACACTCACATGACAAAAGCGCATGTTTCTGTACATGGCAAAAGTGTGAAACGAGTTGAATTAGTTAAAAGTACGCAATCGAGCAGAAAGAGAGATGAAGACGAATAACAGATTGCTCACTTGGCGTCGAGTCATTTTGCTGGACTTTTTACAGTCTTTGATCCACATGCTTTTAGAGCTTCGAATGCAGTATACGCAAAGGAATTGTGAGGCACGTCGCAACCTCTACATAGTCGCTATGTTGTAAATGAGTAAGCGCCTTAATTCTGGTCCGCATGAGGTACAGGTCTATCGTGAGAATCTCCCCACAGTATGTCTGTGCGGTCGAGACGTGTAGAACCAATTAGCAGCTGCTAGGTGCCCATCAATATCGATGCTTGGCCATATTTTTCAGGGCTCTGATTCTGAGATAGTTCTTTAGCCTCTTCCGCTTCGTGTTGAAACAGATAATGCCTATAAATAAACGTCGAGCGGGTCTCAATGAGCCGTGTACAGCATCTGTGACTCTAGCATGTAGACAACCTCAGCGAAAAGACGACTCAATGCATCTGCTTCGTAAACGCCACCCCTCACCGGCTAGCGGCTGCGGTATATGTTTCTCCTTCCTATCTGCGAGTACAACCAGTAGAAGGCCGTTTCCATATGATCTATTGCTTTTCTGTCTCTCCCCTTCCTCCCTCTTTTCTTATTAATCTTATTGTAGCTTTGTATACTTGTCCAAGTACGTATCACAAAATGGGTGTATTCTGTCATTACTTAATTCACTTTACTGCTCCCACACCACTACCAATCAATTGCACGGCACCCGAAAGCTGTTTCCAAGCACAAAAACCCTCACATTCACGTAATCAGTAAAGTTTCTGAAAGTATATCAACACATCGAAAACGTTCACCAGCATGATGACCTCGTTTCACACTGATCTTGATTTTAGTAACTCGGGCAGTAATCCTGCAACTTCATCCAACTTGATAAGGATCAACGCACATCACACTGACCACCACGACAACAGCATGAAAACAATGCAGCTCAGTCCGAGATTCGGGATGGATGAGCTTCGCGACTTTTGTGGGCCTCTTGGAGCTGGCGCGCCATTCAAAACCGGGCTTACACCTCGATCAAATTTGTTTAGCACGGGACTCACACCTCATTCTGGATTGACACCGCATAACCATTCGTTTTCATCTGGAATGCATCAGTCAAATATGTCCAATGGACCTGCGAGTCATCACTTATTGACACCAGATGAAACAGCAATGTACTTGAATCGTGAGATTCTCGGATTCTCCTCGCCAACCAGTGGCTCCGTCACTAAAATATCGCCGAGCGGATACACGCCAAAAGACCTCAACGGTATGAAAGTTCCTCTTCGCTACCCTCATGCGTTCAATATCACACCCAAATACGAAATGACTGAATTGCACTCGTCGAATCCGACATCATCTCAGCATCTCGGATCAAATGACATGGCGATGTTTGAGTACATGCAGCGCCCAGTATCAACGTCAATTGTAGGATCAAATAATAGTATGGAACTCTCAAGTCAGGACGATATGGATGAGAAACGTCGAATGAAGAACCGAGAGCGTGTACGAAAGTGTCGTAAACGCAAACAAGATCGATTAAACTTTCTTGAAGATCGAACAGACTCGTTAGAGAGAGAAAATGGTGTACTCCGTGCCAAGATCGAGAGTCGAGTCTCAGAACAACTGACAGACGCAGAATTAGACGCACTTCGAGTGAAGCAAGCGAAAACCATTGCGGCCTACGTCCGGGCGTATAATGAAGACACAACTAATTTTAACAATTCGGCTCGGGGCATTTTCACTGATTTCAGTCGAATTATCTACGGAAATGGTGGAACTCAAACGTCTGGAGTCGACACGATCATAGCACTAAAGGAATCCAATGACAAAGTTTTTAGTCTGTACAACATCAAGCAATACTCTGTGCAGTGGAATCAAAATGCGAAGAACAAATGCGTCTTGTATACGAGCGTTCAAGTCTCCATCCACCCAAACGCAGATCAAAACGTTCCATTTACATCTCCATTTGCGCGAATTTCGCCTTTATTTGAGCCTGGACACATATTTGAGTTCCAAATGTCATCGCATCTCACATTTCAAGGTGCCAAAATAGACGAAGACATTCGATTACTTAACTTGCAACATATTGCAAATTACGCGATTACAGAGTTCGAAAACGACTCGAAAAAGGCAACTGAAGTACTGCGATCGCTTGTATCAATCTGAGAATATTTTCCACGCATTCACGTAAGCATGTCACATGATAAAACTACAAAAATCATTAATTTTGTGTCATTTCGTTTACCTTGCATTCTCCTCTCAATTAGTGTCGCACATCATCAATAGATATCCTTAATACGTGTGTCACACGCAACTTCTTCATCGATACGTTGATATGGCGCAACCTGGTACGCATGCGCTAAATCGCGCTTTTGTGCTCGTGATTGATCAGTTCTTACTTCTTTAAGTGCAATTTCACAATCCCAATGCGCCATTCCGCCAACGACAGCAGACACAGCAGTCTGATTCCGCTTCCAGGCAGAGCAATCCGCCAGGATGGAATCGACCTCAAAGTGGAGGTCCAAATCCTCCACCGAGCGCATTTCTCTCCCCTCCAGCGCCACACGCCATCAGGAACGATGAGAATGCTTACCACCAGCCTCCTTCCAATCGAAATACACCCTTCCATCCTGTCGTTCCTCCACAGCACAGTCAGGTTGAGCTCATTTACCTGGTTAAGGCTTGTCTGACACTCTATCGCCATCAAGCAGTTTGCTGGGGGACCTACCACGAATTTCCAAGTCAATCAGACACATTCACAGCGCCAGCAATTCATGCAACCTAGCCTAAATTCTTCTTTTCCAAACGCGAATCCGACCGGATTTACTCCTCATCCACCGAATCCTCCAATGCGCCAAAGCTCTCCATTTCAATCGGGACCAGGTCGTGCCCAACAAGACTTTCTTAACCAATTCTCACAGTTTTGTGCCTTTGTGTTTACCACTCATGTATCTCGTTACCGATAACGTTTTTCCAGGAACCCAGTGGCGGGCGTTGCGATGAGCACAGCCAGCGACTTTATTCAGAAACAATCACAAGCGTACATTCCAGGTACGAGTCCCATGCACTGAAATTACGACTAAGATTATAATCAGGAGCATACGGAGTATGGGAGAGATTGAAGCATTACTTCACTGTGGACAACAATTACGTCAAGAATCGGCTCAAGGTTTGCATTTCGACTTTATATTTCGATACTTGAACGATCATTTTCCGTAGATATTACTGTTTCCATTTTGGCATAAAAACTGGCGAAGGCTTGGCGATACAACGGATCCAAATTACAACAAGGTGACTAGGATATAAATTGAAATTGATTTGCTGACACTTTCCTGCAGTATGCTGCCCCGATCAATGACATCAATGCGCCGGATCTGTACATTCCGCTGATGGGCTTTTTGACATACATCTTGATTGTCGGATACACCAAAGGAGCCTCCAACCAGTATGTAGACATGATCTCGAATGATTCCACTGATAATGTCTTGCAGATTCAGCCCCGATGTCATCGGAGCAGATGCGAGCTATTGTTTGGTCATGCAGTTACTTGAGGTGGCGATATTGGCATCTTTTCTGTATCTGCTGAATAGCTCCGTCTCCTTCCTGGACTTGATTGCTTTCTCTGGATACAAGTACACATCCCTCGTCATCGATACGATATGCTACCAGCTCTTTGGCTCGTTGGCGTATTACGCTTCCTTGATCTACACTGGCGTCGCTCTTTCCTACTTCACGGTAATCGGCTTGTACTGAAGCGATTCCGACAACTAACGTGATGAATGGTAGCTCAATTGCATGAAAGGAAGCGTTCCAGAACCAACAAACGAAAGGCGATCTCTCCGAAATTACATCCTATTCGGGTAAGTATTCACATCAGCCAAAGTCACGTACCTCATTGCTTTCCTGTACAGGGTATCATGCCTCCAGCTGATTCTTGTATGCTTCATCTCGTACACCACTGCACCTCGCCAATAGCTTTGACATCAACTGCTACAAAAAACAATTCAATCAATTTTCTGCGATAACTTTCTTCGTTGGGTGGTGTTGAAAAACACCTGTTGCAGTTTTCAGGACGGAAGACGAGATCAATTCTCATCTTCCATCCTCTGCAACCAAACTATCATACAATCAATATCTCCTATCCTCAAATCCTTTCTTGCTAATTCACACAAGCCATGATATCTCCAGTGTCAAACACAAACGATCCGAAAGGTGTGGACGAATGTGCTGTGGAGGACGATGAGCTGGTCGACTCGGAGCGATCTGAAATCTCAGAAGTGCTCTTGCTAGCTCTGTTTCCGAATAAAATGAGAGAGTTCGAGCTCCGACTCATTTCAATGTACTGATGGTCGTGGTTGGAGGACACAGTTGCTATTGCGGTATTGGTCCCAAAGTCGTGGGGATTCCCGTCATACACGAATTTCTGTCCTGTCAAACGCTCGTTCACATTAAACATATCTTCAACGCTGAAAGATGCGGTCGAGACTCCAAATGTCTCGCTGTTGACGTGATCATAAGAGGTTGGAATATCGCATTCTGTTCCGAAATGACCACGAGATCGTTGCCCAATTACACGGGCATGAGGTGTGGAGATAGATCGTTTACTCGTCTGACGTTTTTCCTTCCTTGTGACATTCAAACATTTTTCCGGACGATTTTTCGGGACGGAAGATGGACGTAATTTCTTTAGAATTCCTTTGATTTTGCCTTCATTCACATTCTTCTGCTTATCTTGACTCAAACAGCGTTTCAATCGGGACATAAATGGCAACACACACCAAGTCTTCTTCGGCAGGTGATCAATATGAAACCATCGGATCGCGCTGATTTCCTTCCGCGTCTGTGGAGCAAACGTATACTCTTCCGCGACATTTCTGCACAAATACATCCGAATTCGTTGCTTATTCAGCACCATTTCCAAATACGAGTCTTCAGACAACGCGTTCCCCACATCATAACCACACTCTTCCATCACTTCGCGTCGCGCACAATCGATATCCAGTTCTTTCTCATTCACTTTTCCACGCGGGAAGTTCCAGCAGGTTCCTTTCCAATTCTGCACGAGCAAAAGCTTGTTCTCTTGAGCATTTAAAAGAATACATCCGATCACGGGAACTTGACTCTGATACGTCTTGAATTCTTCATACATTCGTTCCCAATTCTCCGCATGCGGTTTCAGCAGTAAACAGTGAGAGAACATTTTCCGTGCGAATTCGTGAAATTTGAGATGCGGACATTCTTTGGGGAAGTTGTCGGCATAAAAATCTTCATAGAACCAGTAGCATTGTTCCAATTGGAAGAATAGACGCTCAGTCGTGGTCAGTTCAGATCGAGGTAGATTCACTAGAAAGCGACTCTGAAGCTCGTCCAGGACTTCATTCGTTGGACAAGACATTTGATCTTTTATCGCGCTCATTGTCTTTCAACTTTTTTTTCTCTTTCTGCGTAAGGGGAGATGACCAGCTATCAATAGAGATTTATACTTGGTTTTTATAAGTAGATATATTAAGATACTGTATAAGGTCTGAACGTTATGCTGTTACTTTCGAATTATTTCAACACCTTAAAGTCTACGTTTATTCAGCTACGTCATCGATAGAATTCTTGAGATTGGTTATTAGTGTACTAGATGTTGAACTAGCCTGGCATCCTTCTTAATGGTATCGCGTAGAGCGCTGCTATCTCCTACAAAGAGCAATGCATCGACGTAAAAGCGCAGATTTTTCATCTGATCTCTAAGAAAAGCCTGCCTCTACACAATAACATGTCTCTTTCAAGCGTATTGGCGTAAATACCTACATTCAATCCAGATATTCCTCCAATAACGGACAGCTACAAATCAGATTGCGATCGCCAAAGACATTATCGATCCTTCCGACAGTCGGCCAATATGACTTATTTGCACCCTTCTGCTGCCATTTCGCAGGAAGTGCAGCCTGCTGACGTGTGTACTTACGGTCCCATTGTTCTGATGCCACCACTGCAATCGTATGCGGCGCATGACGCAGTGGCGAGTCCTCCACATTGATCTTCCCACTTGCGATATCTCTGATTTCTTGTCGAATTGCGATCATCGCATCACAAAGTCGATTCATTTCGGGGAGACTTTCGCTCTCTGTGGGCTCAATCATCAATGTACCTGCTACAGGCCACGACATCGTCGGACTGTGGAAGCCAAAATCCTGTAAACGCTTGGCGATGTCTTCTTCGGTGATTCCATGCGCTTTGAATGGGCGGATATCGATGATGAACTCGTGGGCACATAACCCGTTCGGATCCTTATACAGCACTTCATAATGAGCCTCCAACTTCTTAGCCATATAATTCGCATTTAAGATCGCATTCGATGTCGCCTGCGTAAGCCCGGAAGCGCCCAACATGTTGATATACATCCACGAAATTGGTAGAATGCCTGCACTTCCAAAGGGTGCCGCACTAATTGCACCCAAACTCTTCTTCACAACATGTTGACCTTCACCACTGCAAGGAACGACCTGATGTCCGGGAAGGAATGGAGCCAAATGAGCAGCTACGCCAATGGTTCCAACGCCTGGCCCACCTCCACCGTGAGGAATACAAAAGGTTTTGTGCAGATTGAGATGACAGACATCGGCTCCAATGGATTTCGGGTTGCACAGGCCGACTTGAGCGTTCATATTAGCGCCATCCATGTACACTTGGCCACCATGCGAGTGAATCAGTGCGCATATATCTTTCACTCCTTGCTCAAAGACACCGTAGGTCGATGGGTATGTGATCATAAGAGCGCTCAGCTCATCGGCGTGCTTGTTCGCTTTCATTTCGAGATCGTGACGATCAATGTTCCCGTTGTCGTCGGACTGGATGACCACGACTTTCATTCCAGCCATGACAGCACTCGCTGGGTTCGTTCCATGCGCAGACATTGGTATCAGGCAAACATTACGATGTCCTTGGCCATTTGCGCGTTGATACTCGCGAATGGCTAGAAGACCGGCATACTCACCTTGAGCGCCGGAATTCGGCTGAGTCGACATTGCAGAGAAGCCTGTGATCTCTGCGAGAGTGGAATTCAGCGAGCGGATCATTTCCAAGTAGCCAGAAGCCTGAGATTCTGGAACGAATGGATGCATGTTCATGAATTGCGGCCAGGAGACCGGTTGGAGTTCAGAAGCTGCATTCAGTTTCATCGTACAAGAGCCCAAGGAAATCATCGATCGATTCAGACCGAGATCTTTGTCTTCCAATCGTTTGAGATATCGCATCATTTCTGTCTCGGAGCGATACTTTCGAAAGACATCGTGCTGGAGGTACGGCGATCGACGCTGTAGTTCCGATGGAATGCTCTGTTGAGGTGCTTGCGGGTGCAGCTTCTCAATGTTCTTGAGCGCAATGTGCTTTCCACTCAAAGCGTAGAGGATCTTCTGCACGTCGACCGCTTCCACGCGCTCTCCAAAGGATACACCAACTCGATTCGATTCGATTTGTCTCAAATTGATTTTTTTCTCCGCGGCGCGAGACATCACGACCGAAGCCTCTTCTCGAAGATCGATGTCAAGCGTGTCAAAATACGCGGATTCATTGCGGATTTTGCATGTTGTGTGCGTGTGGATACCCTCAACGAGCACAGAGGCGAAAAACTGGATCTTCTTTGCGATTCGATGAAGCCCTTCTGGTCCGTGGTAGATCGCATATGCTGCCGCCATATTCGCCAACAATGCTTGCGCTGTACATATGTTACTGGTAGCTTTGTCGCGTCGGATGTGCTGCTCACGAGTCTGCATCGCCATTCTTAATGCCCGATTTCCTTGAGAATCTTTAGACACTCCGATGATGCGTCCGGGTAGTTTTCGATGGTACGCTTTGGATGTCGCCATAAAGGCTGCATGCGGTCCACCAAACATCATCGGAACTCCAAAGCGTTGGGCCGACCCGATCGCGATATCTGCGCCCAATTCACCCGGAGAGATGACCTGAGTCAACGCCAAAAGATCGACTGCCATCGACACAACTAATTTATTTTCATGCGCTTTTTCCACGAATTGGCGATAGTCTTTGACGCTTCCGTACGTGTTTGGATACTGCAGAAGGACTCCGCTAAAGCTTTTAAGTCGATCTTTTGGAACTTGCATGAGCTGTTTGATGGGATCGCCAACAACAAGATCGATTCCGACATTCAGTGCTCTGGTTTGCATGACGCCGATAGACTGAGGATGACAGTCTTCCGCGACGAAAAAGGAATTTCGTTTCCCGTTAGCGGCGCCATGAGAGAGTGTCATTGCTTCCGCTGCAGCGGTAGCCTCATCTAAAAGCGAAGCATTGGAAAATTCGAGTCCAGTGAGATCTTGGACCATCGTCTGGAAATTGAGAAGCATTTCAAGACGACCTTGCGAGATCTCGGCTTGGTACGGCGTATAGGCGGTATACCATCCAGGATTCTCCAGCATGTTGCGTTGGATGACCGCGGGCGTGATGCATTCATGGTAGCCTTGACCGATGAAAGATCGGAGCATTTCATTCTTTTGTGCAATCTGATGCAATTTTTCGAGCGCTTGGTGCTCGGCCATTGGCTCTGAGAGACGCATTTCGTGCTTCAAACGGATTTCTGGAGGCACGATGGTGTCGATAAGGCTCTCAATCGAGTCAAAGCCGATGAATTGGAGCATTTCTTGGCGCTGTTTTTCATCATAGACACCCA
This sequence comes from Albugo laibachii, assembly GCA_902706625.1. Lineage (NCBI taxonomy): Eukaryota > Oomycota > Peronosporomycetes > Albuginales > Albuginaceae > Albugo > Albugo laibachii. Next base: position 47,721 of record CACSLJ010000091.1, read on the forward strand.
AATGTCGCTGTAGAAAGAGATCTTTCTGAGTGGATGACAGCCTGATGGAGCTGCGGATGTGAGGGGTGACGGAGGCGGTCTTCCATGCAGAATTGTAAGGATTCTGGCGTGAAAGAACGCGTCGAGCTGCGGAATTCCATCTAGAAGACAGCATTTTAGCTTTTGGATGGCGGTACTCGACCACGATCAATTCCACCAATCATATTGGCGGAAGCATGCGATTCATCCAATCCAACACGTTACTATACCGTACTTATCTTATATTCGGTCGTACATAAACACGTCTCCTTTTGTAATTTAGAAAAACTCACGGGTAGCGCCTATCGATCGTTTGAAATATGGACAAAGCTTTACTTACTCGCGCTACAAGCAAGGAAGATGCGCCCACGCCGGGCTACATATATGGTGAAATAGCGCGCATGACACAACACTCCTACGATACCTCTATCAAAGTAATGGATTTCATGATCTCAAGGGTGAAGAACAAACATCACACAATCAAATACAAAGCCTTGCAAGTAATCAAGCACATTTGCCGTGAAGGAAGAGCCGATTTTAAAAGGGAAATGCAGCGTCACATTCCCGTTATCAAAGAGTGTCTCCGTAAGCATTTTAAATGTGAATCAATCCATTTTTGTAATTTCTTGCTATTGTATCAGAATTCAGAGGACCTCCGGATCCCCTCAAAGGCGATGAATACTATCGTAGAGTCCGAGAAGCCGCAAAGGAGTGTCTGGATGCCATTTATGACACCGATACAGCCACAGGATTGGGGAGTATGGGTATCTCTGCTCGGATCCAAGGCGTCGGGAACCCCGTGGATGCTTCCAACAGCACTGGAGGCACGCGGGGAACCAAGCTTCCCTGGGGAAAACAGCCCGATAACGCACAATCCAATATTGGGCAAATACCCGGATACCCGCAACATCGTGGAGGATACAACGCTCCTGGGACTTCTCAAGGGTATCCCAATGAAAACCCACCCGCCGGGTATAATGGCTTAAGTGTTCCTGATCAGCCGTATGGCTACCCGATGCCTTATCAGCCTGAGTATGCGCATGGAGGAAACATGCAATATGGCCAACCTTCATTTGGACCTCCACCCGGGAACGAAAGGCTTTCAGGAATAGGAAACCCAATGTACCAAGACGCTCGAGGTTTGTGAGGATTCAATGAAAACTAGAATGACATTCGTTGAATGTAGATGACAAGGGATTCCTCAAGGGACTTAAGGAGAAAGCCGCATCGAAATTCTCGAAATCGGACAATCGGACATCGAAAGGAGCACCTCCAGGCCTCACCAATCCGCCAGATGGATGGAGCTATGCCACAAATCGTGGACCAACTGGCGGATCATATGCTCCTGGTGGTGTGGCTCCTTACAATCCAGACGAAACTTATCGTCCAGGTCAAAGCGGATATCGTCCAGGCTCGGCCGCATATCCTGGTTCTTATTCGGATTCTCGTGATTCCGCAACGTCTCAACTTCGAGAGAAGTCATACGGTACACATGCGCTTTCCGCTCTTTATCCTCAAGAAGCTAAGAATTTTGTAGATGGCGATAGGAAGAAAGGTCGTGTCGGAGGATCTTGGTCCAATAATGGCGTGGAACCTCCTCCATGTATTCCCCCACGTCTTCCAACTCGAGCGCATGCTTCCAACTCACAGAATGCGCCGCAAGAGTATCATCCAGGAGTGTATAAACAGCGTCACATGGACCCTCAGCCTGCACTTGGGCACACGTTAGGCGCTATTTCGGATGGATCTTATGAAAGAAATCTCATCAGCGCACTTTGTGCTCCGGGGGGCATGCGAGCTGTTCCTCCAAAAGACAAAATGGATGCATTCCTCAAAAATGCGATCACATTAGACCCCGAAATTATCGGACCGATACTGGAAGATTGTCTCGCCGATGGTCAATGGACGGTACACTCTCATCGATCTCATCCTTACCCACTCATTTTCGGTCTGTAGGTTGTTTCAAAAGCGCTAACCACCATAGAAGCACTTGTCAAAAGCGATGGATGCGATGAATTCTTTGAGTATTTCGCCGACAATAGCACAGAAATCGAAAATTGCGTTCAATCCGAGAAAGGTGCAATTCGCGATCGGGCCATTCGAATCATCAAAACCTTGGGTGTATCCGAAGGAAACGAGATATCATACTCTCGATCACAACCTGAACCTTCCTCAAGCGCGTCCCAGTCTCAGCCCCAAGCTGATTTACTTGGCGAATTCGGTCAAGCATCCTCATCGACCTCTCTCTTTTCTGGCTTACAAACCGCACCTCGAAACAATCCTGAGCCATCAAGTAGCACGGAGAATGTGACCAATATGTTTGGCGGACTCGCTATCCAAACCATCACACCATCTCCAAGCACACCAGACCCTCCCGTTCTCCCTCCAGCAAACAACGTAGCTGTGAGCCTGGACCCTCTCCTTCAGCCCGTATCGAATCCTCTTCCACCCAATGCACCCGCCTTCATGATGAATTACAACCCGCAGCAAATGGCTCAAATGCAAATGGCACAACAGATGCAAATGCAGTACATGCAACAGATGCATTATATGCAAATGCAAGGCACTGGTATCCACAATCCACCAGTCAATTCTCAGGTCATTGGAGCGGCAATGACGCCCACCGGATACATCGCCAAGACCATTCAAGAACCGACGGAAAATGCCGACTCGGGCTTTGGCTTTATCAAAAAGAAGGACGACTCGTTTAATTTCGTCAAAGACGCTATGAAGAACGGGTAGAAGGGATTGAACGTAGCGTGTAGTGTAATAGCAATCGCTTTGTGTTGTCATTTAAACTGATAAATTGATGTGGCGACACGCGCGAATTCTCACCACTACGTACGCGAAACGATGCGATATATTAGGAAGAGCGGTGACAAAGCGCTCAGCGATCGGCGTGGTGGCTGGTGGCGTCTTGACAACGCGCGTTATCACCTGTAAGAAGGAGGATGAAACATGGTGCGAATTCGCAAAAAGCGCGGTGCAAAATGCGCTGAATGTTTGTCAGGAAGAGATAAGGAAGAAACCGCGAGGAATTGTAGCCATTCTCGGCGTCAATTGCGTCGTGTTTGGGCTTTGGCGCGTCTCATTTTACCACAGAGGAATGCATCGATGGATGTGGCGCCATTTCGCCTGTTCTTACGATGCGGTGTTTATGGGCAAGCGCTTCCACACACTTGTGACCAGCGCATTCAGCCAGAATACGCTTCCACATCTCGCTATCAATATGTTTATGCTGTGGGAATTCGGTTCGCAGATCGTTGACGCGCGAGTTCGCGTGCGGAATGCGTTGATGGAAGCGATTCGGAAGCGATTCCGACGGAAAAAACTCACGGAGAACGAGTTTTTGGCGGTTTACATGGGCGCAACGATCGTATCTTCGACCACGAGCGTTGTCGCGTCGCGATATCGTGGCATGCGGAGTGGTACGATCACCATAGATGCCGAGAATTGCTAATGCTTTCGTGTAGTGTATACGCTCGGCGCCAGTGGCTGCGTAATGGCGGTCTTCACACTATACTGTGTCATGTATCCGGAAGAGCGGGTAAGTCTCGATTTTCTCGTGAGACTTGCTTATAATTGTGGATAGCTTTTGTTGTATGGGCTTTTCGATTGCTCGGCTTTGGATATGCTGAGACTCACAACCGCCGGGAATGTGATCGGAGTCGCGTATCAGCGTAGAGTTCCGATCGACTTTGTGGGTCATTTGGCAGGTCAAGCAACAGGATACGCTTTTGACAAGAGATGGAGATAGTTTGGGTATTAGAGGTTGACGATAATCTGGTCCAAACTAGCTCTGAAATGCGATACTCTTTACTCTGCTTGCTCCAGGTAATCTTTGACTTCTGCAGGAGTCAACACGTAAAACTTTTTGTCGTCCTTGATGAGCCCAATCTCGATATTGTGTTCGTTCATCTGTGATGCACATCAGCTTTTCTTCTCCAAAGTGATGGAATGGCACCATACCTCTCCTTCAAAACCTTCTCGAAGCGTTAGTAAAGCTGTGTGAATGGCATCTTCAATCTCTAGATCGTCATTGTAGCGCTACATAATAGCTCGGTCAAGCGATCTTTTCTGCAAAATTATAATCTTCCATCACCTTTTCCAGAAATGTTTTAGCACTGACGGCTCCTCTTCCGATTGCAGTCGCTTTCCATCCAAAGTACGATCCCGAAGGATCAATTTGGTACAATTGAGGACCGTCATCATCGTATCCCGCAAACAATATCGACACACCGAAAGGCCGAACACCGCCAGACTACATCATCCAAATGAGTGGAATCCCAGCACATGATCGTCTATTCGTCATCACCTGGGTAAATTCCTGCATGATGGTAGCCAATTCACGGACCAAGATACTTGCCGGTGCGTGTTCCTTCACAGACACACAATAGTTAATTGCTCTTGACTCCGCTTACTCCATTGATACCTTAAATTTTTGGTAATACGTCTGTGCCTTTTTACGGGCTTTGCGAACCAAAACGCGGTAATCTGGTCCAAGACCGCTGTAGATTATCCCTTCACAACACGAATGAGAAAGTATCGAGTTTAACCAAAGAGATCTTTGTACCAGCACATTCGGACAAGAGAGCGATTTTATTGTTGGTGCTTTCGTCGACCAGAATCGTGGGCAGTTTCTTATCTGTGGCGATGACTACACCGTTTTTCGCTTTGGAGATGTCAGAACGAGCGGTAGACTGCGATATTGCGACTTACATCGAATTCCAAGCGAGGTTTTGCCTCCGTTGACTGCATTTAACGCGTACTCAATCTGCAGCAATTTCCCTGAAGGATTGAAAGTAGTAAGACTGAATGAGTATGCCGAATCACTCATTATTTCTGTCATGACGAAAACATATCATTCAGCATAAACCAACAATCGACCAAGCAATTCTGAAAGCAGCCACCGTACATGAATATCTTTTTAACAAAGTAGCTTTATAATAACCGATAGACAACTGATAAGAAGTGATATCTTCAATCCTATTCTAGCGTGCTAATAGTGTGGTAGATCTCTCGGGAGGTTTTAGTGGTCAGGAAGAAAAATGGCGAATTTATTGCATCGCCCTGAAAATGCACTCAAGCGTGCCAAAGAGCTTCTCACCATCCCGAACATTGATGCTGGTGTCCTCCTACGTACCAAAAAGTCGGCCCTCGAAACTCTCCATGACGCATTGTCCGCAAAGTATCAGCGAACATGGCTCCCAGCGCATGAAGAACTTATCATCCTCTACTTGGATATCTGTGTAGAGCTCCAATTAGAGAGAGTTGCCAAAGGCGGATTACATCAATATCGTAATCTATCCATTCAGCAGAATCCAGCTTCATTGGAGAAAGTGATTTTGCATCTCATTGCGCAAACAGATCGAAAGCTTTCACAAGCGAGAGACGAAAGCAATGAGCGTGTGATCCAAATCGCAGCCAAAGTTGATTTGGAAGGCATCCAATCTCCTGAATCAGCCATGTTACTCACCACAAGCTTCGATAATGTTAGCGAACGCTCTGATCGCGAGCTAGTTGTTCCCTGGCTTCGATTTATGTGGGAAATCTTCCGACATGTGCTGGATACCCTGAAGAATAATTCCAAGTTGGAACAGCTTTATAAGACAGTTGCTCTCAAAGCCTTTGACTTTTGTGTGACGTATGCTCGTAAAATTGAGTTTCGTCGATTATGCGAGATTCTGCGCCATCATCTTGTCAACTTGCAAAAGCATATAGCTGCTCCGACCGATCAATCTACTCGTCAATTGCGAGCATGGGATGGGTTCACTTCCAGCAGCGTGGAGAATCTTTTGGACATTCGATATCATCAAGTTGGAGTTGCAATCAAGCTTGAATTATACTCGGAGGCATTCCGAACTGTGGACGATATTAATGTGATCATGGGATTGATCGATGAGCTCCCTAACGAGGAGCTTATTCTGGAGTATTATGAGAAGCTAGCAGATATATTTCTAGTTTCAAACAACTTTTTGTTTCACGCCTTTGCGCTCCACAAATTTTTCATGCTCAAAAGCGAGAGTATCGAGCAGAAAGATGGAAGTCTTCTACCTCCCTTCGGCGAGGTGGAACAGCAAGAATTGGCGACAAGAGTATCGTTGGCAGCTCTGTCTATTCCTTTTATCGACTTTGAAAACACGGGTACGGCGGTCCTGGATGATGACAATTCAGGTGGCATTACTCTTCATAATGCTGTTGGAATGAATGGGTCTGTTGCTATCCGCGAGAAGAATGCACGAATGGCTTCATTGATGGCTTTCGTATCCATCCCGACCCGAGAAGACTTGATCGATGCGATTGAATCTTCAGGAATCATCCGTAAAGCTCTTCCCAATGTCCAGGCACTTTACCGTCACTTGGAGATGGAAGAGATCGATCCTCTTCAAATCGTTCAGCAAGTAAAAGTGTTTCTAGACAAATTACGCTCAACGCAAGGAACGCTTGGTGGGTACATTGCCAGTATAGAAAAGCTTCTCGTGCGTCGTGTCCTTTTCCAATTGACCCGGGTGTACTCTACTGTCACTATCGACCACTTGAAGTCGATATTCCATGGTCTCGATGTCACATACGAAGAAATCGAGCAGCTTATCGTTCGGTCCCGTTCGCTGAGCAATGTTTCGCAGTCGAGTGGACTCAATGTGTCATCGACGTATGGAAACGCGCAGCATTATGACTCGAAATCGAGTTCTACTGGGAACCCGATTTCAGCGATGCCAAAAATCAAGATTCGGATCGACCACATTCAAAACTGTGTTCGATTCACGGATGCCATCGAGCTGGAAGCGAATCCTACGCAATTGTGTGCACTTGGAGAGCGACTCGCCCGAGCTTTGAACCGGCTGCGTTCTGACCAAAAAAGAGCTGGTGTGAGAAGCAAAGTCTTCTCTGAAGCTCGCTCACGTCTCAGTGAAACCAGACAAGCAATGTTATCTCGTGGAGATTTGATCGAGCAAAAGAAGGAAGAATTCGAGCTGTTACAACAGGAAAAGCAGAAACTCGTGGAAAAGAAGCGCGAAGAATACGAAAATGTGCGTCAAATATTGGAGAAAGCTCGAATTGTTAAAGAGACTTTGCGTCGTGAAATGGAAAAGAAGCAGAAAATCAAAGAAGAAATTGCACTGAAAGAGACCAAGCAGGCTTTGAACCAACTTGGGCGCAATGATCTCGATAAGATCGACCTGGAAAACATCGATCGAGAAAAGATTGACAAGCTCATGAAAGAAGCCAAGATCAAGGCCCAACGAGCCAAGGAAGGCGCTCAACGAAAGATCCGGGAAAGCGCTCGTCGGCTAGACTACATCATCCGCGCCACACGAGAAGTCGAGCAGCCCGTCTTACACCAGCAATTCATCCAGGCCAAGGAAGATGCAAATATCAATTACGCAAGGACAACAGAGGAGAAACTTCGGAATGCGCGAGAAGAGTATGAAAATGGTCTGAAAGAAAAGGAGAGACTCCATCCCGCCCAGGAAACATGCGCCGAATTCGAAACAGCTCATGTGCATCGTCGAGCGGAGGCATTCAAACTGATCGCCGAAGAGCAAAGAAAAGCAGCTTTACTCGCAAAGGTACAAAAGCGCGTTGCAAACGCAAAGGCTCGTTATGAGGACGAGAAGGCACAGGCACAGGAGCTGCTTGAACAACAAAAAGCCAAAGAACTCGCTCGTCAAAAAGAGCTTGAGCTGGAGAACGAAGAGAAAGCCAGAGAAGAAGCGAAACGTGCCGAGATGCAGCAATTAGAAGATCAAAGAAAACGAGCGGAAGAGCAAAGAATAGAAGAGCAACAGAAACGAGAGGAGGAACAGAGAATGGAGGAGCAGAGCAAGCGTGACGCAGAGATGAAATCGGACCGACAATCGACTCGCTCTTTTGCAGAGGAGAGTCAAGGTCGCTGGAGCCAAACGCGAACTAAATCTTCACGTGAACCCACCGAGAAAGCCTGGGAACGACAAGGTCCTTCATCCAGTGCTGCTTGGTCGGGAAGTCGTAGAAATGATCGTGACCGAGATTCTCAGCGCCCAGATCGATCACAGGAAGACAGTCGTGACAGAGGCTTGTATCGACGACCCGGTGACCGGGAAGGCTCTCGTCCTGATCGAGGACTCGACGATCAAGATCGCGAACGAATCTTCCGTCGTCCCGCGGAACGCAAACAAGATGTACCAGACCGCGAACAAGCTTGGCGTGGTGGTGATCGGGTTTCATCCAAGATACCAGTTCGCGATCCCCCGGTCGATAGGGCTGGTTGGCGTAAGGATCGAGTAGGCTCTGGCACTACTCAACGTGAAGGTCAACGCGAAGGCGCCGATGCTGAAGAAATGAATTCCACGCGGGAAGATCAGAACGCACATCAACCTCCTCGTAAGCGTGAACAACAATCTTCTACCCGTGACCGCGTTTCGGCACCGAATTCAAAATGGAGATGATGTTGGTGAAAGAATTCAGTTCGTTAAAAATATCGCTTTCGTTGATGTTGTTTCTGTCAAAAATTTCTTGACTTGACTCAGGATGAAACTCCATCTTTCTCATTGACTGTTCCTAAGTTGGCGGACTCGTATTTGGCAATTCTCCATTCACATCAGTTGGAGTTGAAGCAAATGCCCAATTCGGATCGCATTCCATTGCTACTTAGCCGCTCGAGTTGGTCCACATATTTAGGTGCCAATCTTGATAGATACTCTGCCACGAATCTGATGGAGTATGCCGCAAAGAATGAGCTCATGCAACAGATTCGACCTTTAGTTTGGGGCTGTTTGAGATGTGAACATCGCCAAGTGGATCAATTTGGTCGGGATCGACGACCAATTCCAGAAAGCTCAGAATGATCGGTTGAGTCTGATGATTGAGACAATTCCGGCAGATTTGATTCAGATATCCATGTAATCGAACGACTTTATCTTTCAGATAGTTTGGTTCGAGTTTGTTCCATACTCTGGAATCGGGCAAAGGAGGCAATTGTCCGTTGGGCAAGAGTTTTCGTAGTGATTGATGAAGCTTTTTGAATTCTGAATGACGACGATGAACGACTTTGATCGCGGAAGTCGATACTGCCACTTGAATGACGAAGACCGCGTATTGCATCCCACTGACGTCAAGCGCTAGTTGATACCCATCAATTCTAGTTTGAATGCGTGATGCATCTCCAAATTCACTTCCATTGTGATCTGCATCATCTGTCATCGACAATTGAGCCGAAAGAGACCGCTCTAAATGATCTTTATGCCGGAATATCACACAACTGTGCACCTGTGCAAACGCATCCAGCCAACGATTGAAAGCAGCCTGACCGCGAACTCGCATTTCTAACAATGTTCCATTTCTCGAGAGAATACGGAATAAATGACCCGTTTCGTAGCTGAACATTCGCGTTTTTCTCAAGTCATATTGGGAATTGGTGGTAACTTTGGGGGCTTCATCGTACGCTGTGATCGCATTTTCTTGCAAAACTATCCACCGAGTAGTCCATCCTTCATACCATCCTTTTGGAGCCTTCTCTTGCAAGCTACCCACTTTCATTGCGCCAAAGTAATCCACACATTTGTCGGAAGGTAAAGTGATCAAGGATTCATGCTTCCTGTGAAGGTATCACACGCTTGAGTCATTGTTCAGTCAATATCGATGCAGCAGTCCTTACCGTGTGCGATGATCCGCCGTTGAATCCTTGTGAGTTCCCGTGACACCATTGATAGCAGCTATCCATTCGTCTCGAGCAGTGGAAGAGGAAGCCCGCAGAGTCAAGCTCTGAGGAGTATCAATAGAGGTGCACAAACTTGCTTCGATTTGACTCGTAGGTGACGTCGATGGCTCTGAAATTTGACCTCCCAAGATGATTTTGAGCGTGAACGGATCATCGCCATTCACAGCTTTGTCAGCTGAAGTGAATTGATGTCGCCAACGACGACGGCAAACGACATTGGATAAATGAGGAATCAGGAATAAGCGATCATGATTCATCATGACTACGCGTTCGTATGAGAATCCGGTGCATTGGTCCCGAATAAGAGCAGTCCCAGATAAATACACATTTGCATGCGGCGTGAATTCTATCTGGTTTCGTGATAACGCTGGAAGCGGCCTTTGAGCACTTAGATAGCGCCGAAGTTTGTCGATGACCGGACGGCACATTTGCATGATTGTAAACATCACCACATCCTCGCTGAACCAGTACGAAGAATGTGATGCTGTTGCAAATGCATACTCCATCATTAGATTCTCTCGCACTCGCCTTCGCATCACAAAATCGATCCTAGGAAACGGAAAGCCATGTGCTGGGGCTGTGATGAGTTCCCACATTTCCTGAAGCTTGACAAATCCGCTTCTCCGAACGGCTGCGGCCTAAAATCCGATTCAGTCAAACTCAACTTCAAACCCAATGATGACTCACATTAAGCAATTGAACTGGTGCTTTTTTATCCATTTCCTTCTTGATCAGTGGCTCGACACGGTACGCAATCGGATCGATTGGGTGAAAGATGTTAAAGTATCGATTGCATCGAGGCATATTGATACCAGCTGTGAAGTGTCTTTCTTCAATATTTAAATCTCCTCTTGAAAGTATCATCACAGGGACAGGAGAACTACGCATGGACGCATCTGTCACGGCGTGGAGTGACGCTCAAAATTGACACGTACCCAGCTGCGAAGAAATTATCCACCATAAAGTTTAGAGGTGGAAAGTTCAGCTCCTTCTTCGAATCATTGCCACTTTGATGACTAAGTATATCGTACGCAATTACGGATCCCAGTGAGTGTGCAAAAATTGATACGTGGCCCTCCCAACCTAATAAGAACGTCTGAGATGCATGAATAGAGCATGAAGCGCGTCTTACCAGGATGTTCGTCAAGGAAGATTTGATACTTTTCGTTTAATTGTTTTGTGACCGAATTGATGATCAACTGCCCATATCGTGGCGAGAGGTAGTAAAGCACATCCATCAAAGTATCTTTGTTGAATTCGCGGATGCTGTGTCAAAAAAGAGAATCTCAACGTCTGGCTTGTTCATCGGCATTGGTTTCATCGTACCTGGACGATCCTTCGGGACAAATCAAATCAAATACATTATCGACACCAGTCGGTCCATGTAGATCTTCATGCCATTCAATAGACTGCATTTCTAATGCGAGTGGGATCTCACGAAATGTAGAGTCGAGTGTCGCTTGGAATAGCTCTCGAAATGTGTGGCTTCCCCCATCCAAGCCTGACTGCCCATTCCAAGACTTGAACTCCCCTTCCTGGAAATCTACATGCTGACCGATTCCGTGGATGATAAACATGAGATGGTTGATGGTTGTAAGCCGCAACTAGAGACGTATACTTTGATCAAATTCTGATCCCCCTACTAAACAGTATATGACGCATACCGTTGACGGAAATTCATTGATTTTATCATCCTCACTATCACTTTCTTCAGACCCTGAATCGGAGACTACAAATAGCAGTGAGATAGATTATGAGGTATGAAAGAGTAGGATCTCCGGCTTCGTACCAACTGACTTCGATCGAGATTCACGTGACAAATGTGCTGTACTACATCTCCGAGTATAGGACCTGGAGTCATCTTGATTCGTTACTTGTTGTCTGGTCAGAAATGAAAAATGTGTTTCCAGAAGCGGTAATCGCTGCTCATCATTCGGTAGTAATCTTGCGAAATCAAGTATAATGGGACCGAGTTCTTTAATAGGAAGAACATTGGACAAGTATGAGTGGAATCGATACGCTTCTTCATTGCCCGATCCGAATCGTAACGCATGATTCTTAAACCTTTCAAATTCAGCATCGTCGTTCATGACAAACTGCAAAAGCTTCAGATTAGATACTTAATAGCACTAGCAGGCCATCCCACCAGAATTCTTCTTGTGACTTGATCGTTGAGAGCTTTTGCTGCCTGCTTTCCGCGCACAGGTACAACATCTTGGAATTCTAATCTATCAGCAGCTTTCACATCATCGAGACTTGTAGCGTTATAGTCGTCAAAATGATCCTCGTTGGTACCACCATCGATATTACTGCATTCCAAATGCTGTGTGCCGACCTATTCAAAGTTGATCAGATTGTGGCAAAGCAAACCAACTCATAAGAAGAGCTCACGTCAACTTGCTGCTGTAGCTGAGCTACTACTTCATTCAGCAGGTTACCAGAATTCTTCAGTTTTATAAGACTACTAGAAAGCACATCACTAGGAACAGCGATAGTTGATGTTGAATCGCTGATTTCGCTTGAGAACATCTCAAGTGAATGCTCTAGCAAGTTGATGATTTTCATCATTGTGGCTTGAAATTCTATCGCATACTTGGTCGAGAATACGATCTCAGATGTTAGTTCACTGCTTTTGACATGGCATGCTGCATCATTACAGTGCACAGATAACATCGGATTAGATGCCAGCGCAGTCATAATCGGAAAAATACACTGAGAACATTGAGCTATTCATACTCGATACAATATGTGGCACACTTCAAATACAAAGAAGTTTATAGTCACTTTATTTTTTCGTAGCATACGTAGAGGATAGTCAATACGAGATGCTTACGATGGCTATAAAAATGAATTAGAATAGCGTATGCAACATCTACTAATGTAAGCGATATGGAGTGCATTTGCACAGTCCACAGCGAGTGAAGCACTACAATTGCGACAAGTTGTTGGTCTCGCACCAACGGCGGTCGGGTATCAAGCTACTCGCGATTCGTAGAGTCGCTCAAAAGAATCACCAGCTTATACCCATGGCAAAGCCACCTGAATTAAAGCTCTCGCTGTCTAGTGTCACAGCATTCTTTAATAGCGTGAAGTAGATCAGCTTTGTTGTAATTCATCTAAACTACTTGAGCAGCCATTTTAGTTTCCCGGCTAATCAGAATATAAAATGAGTGTAGAATTTGCTCTCAGTAAAGTGTCGACATCGTATCTTCTGTCCCGATGAGATCCATTAAGTACTAGTTTAATGTGCTAGAAGTACGCTGCATTTTGATTACCCATCCTGCCCGACAAAATCAATGGCTGAATGGAATTCACTCGACAGCAGCAGCTCTACGTTGATGATTTTCAGCATCATCGTTCTCGCTATCTCCTCCCTACTCGTTTACAAATCAGAGTTCTTCCGCCATAAACATCCTTATACATTACAAATCTCAGAAAATGGGGAACCAGCTACAGTTCATTTACCCTTGGTTGAAAAGGAGCACTTATCCCATGATACAAGACGCTTCCGATTTGCATTACCGAGTAAAGACCACGTACTGGGCTTGCCTGTGGGTCAACACATTACGTTACGATACAAGCAGCCAGATGGAAAGGTTGTCATGCGTTCCTACACGCCTGTGACGTCAGATGACACGCTCGGCTATGTGGACCTTGTCGTCAAAATCTATTTCAAAAACGTTCATCCAAAATTCCCTCAAGGCGGTAAAATGTCTCAGGTAATCAAATCCTTTCTCATCTTCAATGGAATTGTCTCATCGTGGTTCTATGCAAGTATCTGGACTCGCTCAAATTCGGAGACACAATCGAGGTATCTGGACCGAAGGGAAAGCTGTCTTACCTTGGGAAGGGAAAATTCCAGATCAAACGTCGCGTCACTGATGCGAATGCAAGAATTCGTTCAGCCAAGAAAATTGGAATGATTGCAGGGGGAACTGGAATCACTCCAATGTTGCAGATATTACGCCGGGCGCTAAAAGATCCAAAGTAAGTTTGTCTTGTCTTGCAAAAAGTTCGATCGTAAAGTTTTTGTGCCAATAGGGATCAAACAGAGTTTTTTCTTCTATTTGCAAATCAGACGGAACAAGACATCTTGCTTGTGGAAGAGATTAATGCGATGGAAAAGGAACATGCAAATTTACACGTGTGGTTCACAATTGATCGTGACGCAAGTCCGAATTGGAAATACTCTGTTGGCTTTGTCTCCGAAGATATGATTCGCGACCATCTGCCATCGCCAGCTCACGATGCACAGATTTTCATGTGCGGACCTCCACCAATGTTAACATACGCGGTACAACCCGCATTGGAGCGTCTAGGCTTTGAAAAAAGTATGCTGTTTGCATTCTAAGATTCTCTGTAAATTACAGCCGTCTCCAATGCTATACGATTTGATGTGTCAGACTGGTTGTATTGCGGTGAAGTAGAGACGCGATTGCATGTTGTGGGTCAACTTGTATCGATCCCTTGGTCTTTCTGCGTTGTGCCATAACCAATTGATTCGAAGCTAATTTAATGTGATCACGACTCATTGCCTCTTCCGAGGTAATTGTCGATGTCAGGGAACGACCAATACGATTACTGATCGCAGCGTTATCGCGTTGAGCTCTTTGCTGACCCTCATTAGTCCACGAGCTGTGATGAATGTCCACGCCTTGTGTAAGGAAGGCAGACGTTGCATTATCAGCCTCCGAATGATGGACATCGAGAACGGTGTTATTGATAAAATGATCCTCATTCTCTGCATCAACACTCAGCTCTTTCATACTTCTCGCATCTTTGACACGATCCAGCATATGTTTGAGTGTATTCTGAGTCCATTCAATAGCATCACACACAGATTCATCCGTGACGGGAGCTCGAACACCATTGTCTTCCACTCGCTTGATTTGATCAACCAAGTGCCCAACACCTGCTTTGATCCCAGTCAGCAAAGTATTGTAATGTCCATACTCTACCCTTGCTCGTTCCAACAGCACCAGGACAGGATTGAAAATTTTGTTATGATCTCCTTCTATTTTGTGTCTAGAATTGCGATTAAATGTTCTCTGTCGGAGCCTCTCCTCAATGTCGGTGTTTGACTGTTGCAAGGTGAGCAGACGATGTTCATTTTCATGCAATAGATTCAAAAGCTTTTTCATCGTCTCGTCTTGATGAATGAGTTTTTCTATCGCCTCATCCACGTTGTTGCTGCCAAGAGTTTCCATCATTCCGCGGAAGGCGGAGAGAAAAGCTAGCGTACTATTTTGACCCCAATGTGCGTTCGTGCACTCTGATTCTTGGGCGTTAATTCGTTCGTGCACCTCGGTCTTACCGGGAGAAATCTCAGCATCTTCCAGGAAAGACTCAAGCTTTGAATTCCTAGGAGCATCTGAATCTTTGTCCGGTAACGCTTCAAGACGAAGCTTGAGAATGTGCTGTTTGCCCTTCAACTCTTGCTCACGATACCGCTTCTCCTCTTCGTATTTCGATTTGGCTTTTTCCAGCTCTTGGTATGTATGCTCCTTTGACTGTGTCGCATCTGAATACAACAAAATCAATTCTTCATGATCTTGATCTCTGCAACCTAGCGTTTTCTCTATAGCGCTAATCTGCGTGTCGAATGCTATACGCTCTTCTTGAAGTCGTTTGACGATCTGCCGGTAGGTCCTACATATGTTTTGCGCTTCGTTATACTTCATCATTGCTTTGTCAAGCCTGCACTCGAAAACGCGAATTTTCTTGACCTCAGGAGTACCCTCAACACTTGGTTTCTTCGAGTCTAGTTCCAAATCTCTAAATTCGTCTTTTAAATCCTCGTAAAGCGCTGATTGAGATTGAACCCGGTGGCGCACGTCATCGTACTGTTTACGAGATCGATCGAGGACTCTGAGCAATTCCTCTATGCCTTCAGCCTTCCGACCCGCAACAGCATTTGCTGTGGTGTAGCTGATCGTGTCCGTCGTATTCTGTTTGCAATCAGCAAGCTGTTTGCGCAATTCCCTATTCTCGTCTTTCAACTCTCGAATGTATTCCTTGTTCGTATGTTTATTTGATTCCAAAGAACTAATGTTGGACTTGCGATCAATTTCTACGTGATACAATTCCTAAATTCATCATATTTCGAGTTTTCAATCGCAGAAAGCACTCACGTAAAAGTCGAATCTTTTCACGGACATCTCCCATCTGTTCTCCTTTTCGCCTCTCATAGTCCTGCTCCAGCTTTCTCAACACATTCTGATGTCGCATCTGCATCGGAAATTACGACCGTTTGGAGGCCGAAAATAGCGATTACAGCATGGAATCAAGCGACACGAAGAAACATCAAGCACGTGTTATTCTGATAATGGGTATCATAGTATCTTCTCGAATTAAACGCTGACAATTACGGTGGTGATAATTCATTCTCTTGCCCGATCTTGCGACTTCGACTTGCCAGAGCTAGCGTCAAAGCAAAATCCATCATTGCATTATCACCATTAAAAAGAACAAGCTTTACGTACATCGCAACAAGAGCATGGCGTCAGTTGACCTCTCCAAGTAGTATGTTGCCTAATCAGAACAGAGTTTGTAACGTTCAACAGTTTGTCAATTGGTGATCATTACCTTTGTTTTCGAACACGAGCCAATATGGCAAGTAAATAAGGATGCTTGAGCAGAAAATGCACCAACATGATGATGCTCTTGCGGAGATGATTCTTGTTCCTCTGTTTCATTGACACCGTTGTGGTTTGGCACCTTCGCAATTGAACAGGACGTACTTGAAGCGGAACGTTGGTCTTTCCCCATCATATTGTTTGAGAGTATCATCGTTCCAGAAGCAGTACGAGCAAGTCGTTCAGGAACAATCGCGTTGGTCGAGAAAGTCGGTGTCAATAAAGTGTTTCGAGCGTTGTGGTGAGCATCGTCCTTCTTTGATAATACGTCATAAAACTTGCGAAAGTAGGAAAACACATCTTCGTCATCGGCTCCAGTTCCGATACAAAGCATGAAATCAAAAAGATCGGTTTGCTGGGTAGTGTCCTCGACAGGACGCCCTGACTGCTCCATACAGCCATCAAGCAATACACGCTTGGAGACCTCTTGTAATCGCACCTCCACACAGTCTTTCCGTTGTAAGACTTCAAGAGGTATATTACACAATAGGTCTTCTAGATTCAGTTGCAGATCTCGAGCTTGCATTGGTCCAAAGATTGAATCTGTTCGACCATAATGCCAAGTCAAGGAGCTATCAGTGATTTCAACGAAACTACCGGGCGTTCTTTCGGTAAAATACTGCATGATCGGCTGAACAACTCTTTTCCATGACGAATCCTCAGTCTCCACTATCTTTTGCCATTCTTCCTGTTGTGGAAGTCTGTAATAATATCCTGACTCTGCTGCCATTCCAACACGTGCATCTTCAAGCCAGCTCGTCAAGAAGTCTCGGCGGTGTGAAGTCATCAAGAGAATGGTATTTTTTGGATCTTCATACAACATTTGGAGAAGGCGCTTCACAGACGGCTTTGGTGGGGTATTTATCCTGTTTTCTTGCTGTCCGTCGCTCGATAATGAGCTATCGTAGTTGAGGATCAATAGACGTCGTGAGCTTGTGTCGTAGGAGTGCACAACGTCCATGAATGGCAACTTTTTCCGTTTTTTATCAGGTTTTGACAGAGATTGCAATCCTCCCAAATCACTCAGGAATGTTTTACCCCATGCACTTGCAGAATGACTTCTCACGTACCGCAAGAGGTTCATCTGTCGATATTCACGTTCCTTTGCCGGTAATTTTAGCGCTTGATCCAGTGCTGTCGCAATATCGTGCGTGTTCCACGGATTTACACGGATAGCACCAGACAAAGATTGCGCACTACCGGCAAATTCGCTCAAGACTAGCACCCCTGGACCTTCTCGACGCTTCTCACATTCACGGACTTGACACATGACATACTCGTGACTCACAAGATTCATCCCATCACGAAGAGAGGTTACCAAACAGACGTCTGCGATATTATATAAAGCCACAAGCTCATGTGGCTGCACTGAGTGGTGAATGTAATGAATGGGAGTGTAATCGAGGGTTCCAAACCGTCCATTAATGCGACCGACCATTTCGTTCACATTTGCTGCAAGGTTTTGATATTCCAGGACCCCAGTTCGTGAAGGTACAGCAACTTGGATCAAAATTACCTGCTCCCTATGCTCTGGGTACATGCTTAAAAAGCGTTCCATAGAGAGCATTCGATGAGGAATGCCTTTGATGTAGTCCATACGATCGACTCCAATAATGATGCGCTTCCCAGCAAACGTGGCACATAGCTCCTGGATACGATTCTGAGTGCGCTCAGAATCAAGAATTCGCACAAAGTGATCGGGGTCGATCCCGATAGGATAGACACCAATAGCTGAAAAATGATCGTCGTACTCTATACCCTTCGGTGAGGAGTTGGTTTCTGGGATACGCGAGCACGCAGACAAGAAATGACGGGCGTAATCGTACGTGTGAAAACCCAGCAGATCTGCACCTAATAACCCTTCGAGTATTTGTTTGCCCACAGGGAGCATTCGATAGACATCTGACGATGGAAACGGAGTATGTAAGAACCAAGCTATGGTGGCATTCGGATTGCGTTTGCGTAACAGCGTTGGAAGCATCATCAAATGGTAGTCATGAATCCAGATAAAATCGCCTTTACGATAAACTTGATTGACTGTCTGAGCAAAGCGATTATTGGCATACTTGTATGTCTCCCAGGGGCGAAAATCAAACTTTTTTTCTGCATTAGGTCGAAACATGGGTAAGGGCACATAATGGAATATGGGCCACAATATGTCGTTGCTAAAATCATTGTAGTAGAGTTCTGCAACCTCTTTTGTCAAGAAGACCGGGATGCAATTGAATTCTTTGGCCAGTTGGTCTCTTACCCGAGCCTGATCTTCCTGTCGTATCTCTTCGCCAAGCCATCCGATCCATATGAATGGTACCTCATCACGAATTCCATTCAATGCAGTGACTAAGCCACCTGAGCTCATTGAAAATGCATACTCATTTGTCGCTTCGTCACGTTTCACAGAAATCGGTAACCTATTAGAAATCATGATCAACCGCCGACGCGCGTCCTTTTTCGTGGAGGGTGTTGTTTCTTGAGATCCTTCATTTTGACCTCGATTCATTGAAAGTTGGAGTTGAAGCTCCTGTATGCTCACCATGAGATCTTTCTCATTTTCGATGGCGCTAATATCTTCATTACTATCAGCGCTTGGATCAGACGAAATCTGATTCTGAGTACTTTGCACGTTATGATCAGGGATCATATTTGGATATGGTTGCATTCTATTTGTACCACTCATTTGAAGAACAAAATTCGAAAGCTTTTAATACCTAGATCGACTTAAATGTCTCACCGAAAAGACGTCGATCAAATTTGATTGAGTGTTGTGACAAATTAGACAGGAATTTTTAACCGTGATAAGCTACGGATGTTCCGATGTCAAGAAGCGTAATCGATGCGACGAGCCGAAACTCAATACAAAAATACACGTACTCGATGCTCAATATTTGATAGCTACCGTATATCTAGTTTGTCGGCATATGAAGTCATAAGGCGCTCATTTTCTTTTATACGAGCTGTTAGAATCTGTAGGTTCCAGCAGGTGAGCTGATGGCCAGATTTGTATGTCACAGTTCAAGTGCGCCCCCACTATCGCGATTCGCGGGCGGATAAGGCGCAAGGCTCTCTTGCGCATGCATGTTCTAGTAGGTTAACAAAACAAATAATACATTTTACTTTTACTTCTACCCACTTCTGCTCAAGTGTAATTTCTACTTTTAACACCAGCAATCTGATATAGAGTGGAATGCATGGATAGCTATGTATCACCAAATCTGCTTTATAGGTATTAGAAACAACAGCAACTTAGTCGAACGGCATACTGTGACATGGATACTGCAGTAACGGATTGAGTACTTCTCCGATGTGTAGATATCACATACTGCTCATTCATCAAAGAGCTCTCCATCACATACATACATTACAGCATCTATGAATTCGTAGCTGAGATAGCACTCTTCGATTCAGTGAATTTTCCGCTGATAGGGATGCTGCATTTTGATTTCGACATCGCCTTTTTCGCTTCCAGCTTTACGATAGCCCCATCAAGTTAAGTCATGCTTATACTGGGTTAGAATCAACATAGTGCATTAGTGAGGGCTGGCAATACGCTACGGCTCACTACATTATAGTGAAGTATAAATCACTTCATGATTCCATGATCATTCAAGGCAAAAGGCTGAGTTAGTATTCAGATCAGTACAGATGAAAGGGTCAGTCGAGAGGCTCGCTTAATCAGTATCAAGTATACAATTTTGAACGAAGAACTTCGCTCTCACAGTTTATATATATCCTGACATTGCTATAACAGCACGGCAGAATGTGAGTTCTTTCGCATAACTGATCAGTTCGCGAGTATTCAAGTCTTCCACGGAAATGTCAATAACTGCGATTGAGATTCATTTTTGCGAATGGAAAGTGTTGATTCGCAAATAATCAATTGTTCGAATGAATCTGAATGGGCTTTATAACCAAATAATCGTAGCTTTTGTACATCAATCAAACAAAATACCCCAATTCCAAAACCAATGAAACTATGGTGGTCCCCGGATTAGAGTACTCGAGGCCCTTAAAACACTACTCTGTAGTAGAAAGCAACATTGAAAGTATCTATTCAATGCTAAAGGTCCTTAGTTGACTATACTCGCTCGTCTAAGCCTTTTCCCAAGGGTGGCCCACAGGCACCGGTTGATATTTGATTTCGAATTAACCATCATTATCCACCACACTGCTACCATAATGGGAATCCAATTTCTGCAACAAGTTTGAGTCACAATACTTACAATATCTCGAGGCTAGAGTAGGCACATCGTGTTTGAAAGACACGTAAGGCTCCCATGATGCCTCCACCTCTTCGAGACCCTTCCATTTGACTAGCAGCTTCCACTTCTCCTGCACTTTACGATGAACATATATCGACTCCACATTGAGCAACAAATCTTGGTTTGTTACGTGCGCCATAATTTCTTCAGTTGTCTCGAGCTCAGAGTCGCCATAGAATTTTAAACGACTGTGATGGACTTCGTTCTCACGACCTGTGAAAAATTGCTTCATTGAGCATGAGTATTCTTTGCGTCGTAAAACCCTACAGGAGCCCAGCTAATTCACTCTTATTTTATTCCGATGTAGCTTTATATCGGCTTTTGCTGAAGCACCATATCACCGACATTAAATAACGCGGGTTGCACGCCTTTCTGAGCCATTTGATTCGCGAGTTGTCTTCTTTCCGCTTCATTAGCAATCTCCAGATGAATATCCACTAGTGACTGATGTAAATCTTCATCTCATCATCACATGTACGCATTTACACTGCTGTCGGGATAGCCAAATCATCAATCATATAAAATCCCCCATTTTTCAAAAACAATTACACATGTTTTTTTTACTTTATTATAAATAAAAAATTATTCTACAACACGATCGATAGGAGTATCGGGCTTTTATACTGTAAAGCATTCAATAGCGCTTCTCCCACCCAGCGATTGACACGGAATGTGATTCAATATTCCCATAACACTCAAGTCGATATCAGGCCATTTCTTCATATCTAGTTTCATTTCTACCACAATAGCCCTAAAATCCTGTAGTGAATATGTGTTGACTCGCTCTACACTTCCATTCTTCCAGTGACAATACGCAAGAATGTATTCGCAGGAAGATCCAGTAAGAAGAGCGAGCTCAGTGATCACTTTGTTTTTGAAGTGACTTCCACTATCACTGACCCAAATCTTTGGCATCCCAAATAGCGAGCTCTATTCGAGCATACACGAAGAAGCATGTTCAGCACTCGGATCGTCACAACTACGCAACAAACAATAATGACTGGAAGCATCCTTTATAAGAAACTAACCAACATGCCGGTCGTGCTGGAGGAAGAAAGTCTGAGTCGGCCGACCACTCTATGCACCAATTAGGTACTACAATTCTAGCAGCACTTTACGCTTAGGGTAAAGAAAAATAAAGACTTCCCTTTTACTCCAGACGCACAAAGTATACGCTCCCAAAATAACAGGTTATGAGCTCAATGGAGATACTGATGCCACGGACAAATCCAGCGGGCAGACAAGTGTAGCCGTCGGTCGCGAAAGGGCTGACGAGCAATTAAAAAGAGATGAAGAAGGGAATGCAAACGGGACGCAGGAGAGGATGGTGGATCTACTCAAGGGCCTTGGAGAGCGCATGGAGCGCCTACAGGCGTCGCAGAAGCGACGGAATGAAGAAGAGCGACTTAAGGACTGTCAGGACAGCGTCTTCTGGTCTTCATTAGGTCAAGGAACGCGATAAATCGCCGGGCACTAGATATGACGCCACTACGTCACACCGACAGTATCACCGGCTACATACTTTGGTATGAGGCAGCCTGGATACAAACAGGCGGCAGAGATTATTGACATGGCACAAGCGCAACAGCAGGCATAACACCCGACGCCAGAACAGCAGTCTGTCGACATGCCTGGAGCGCAAGCTGGGCGTGTGCCCGACACGAGGCAGAGAAATCTTGGGGTTCACCCATTCGACAGAAAGGATCTATACCTGGGACTTGGTAGTGGGTTCTTATCGTGGGGAAAGCGATTCGTCATGCAACTTCAGTTTGCGGAACACGCATGTGGCTTTCCGTCGTCCGAAAATGTCAAGGTCGACGTCCTCGGACATCATTCAGAGGGGATGGCGGAGAGATACAATAATGAGCAAGCGGAGGGCTGGTGAGAGGAGGAGTCGACTCTCGAGCATGCGATGCAGCGGCTGCTTCAGACCTTTAGCACTAGTATCACTCCAGCCTAGAGTATGAGATGTTTACCGCCGCGAAGATCCCAAAAAAAGCTGGACCGAACACTACATACACTCCCGGCCAAAAATAAAGTACACCCCATTTACCCCTATGTTTTGCTGTCAATATCAGCAACCACTGCGAGTTGAGAGCTGCTATTTGGACAGGTTAGATCAAAGAGGGTGTTGAATACGGTACACGTGTAATCGAGCTGGTTTTTACAATTTCAAGGGGGGCTTCGATACAAATGTCACAAATCGGCACCTGGCCAAAAATATAAGACACCCTCACCTATATAAAAAGCAAGATTAATTGAGACAGCCCTTACAGCTTGATTCCTCTTGTGACAGCTAGTGATGAGTAATAGAGACAGCTAGATTGGGTCTCCAATGATTTGTGGATTTGAGGCATTCTGCAAATAATGGGAAGGGGAAAAGAGCTCTCAGACAAGGAGCGAGGAAGAATCTGCTGACTTCGTGATGCAGGACACTCCTTGAAAGACATCGCGCGACGGAACAAGCGCTCGCGTGCATGTGTGCGAGCAGCAATGCAGATCCAGTAAGCCAAGAGTGGGAGGGGACGAAAAGCCATTTTGACAAGCGGAGACGTATGGCGCCTCGTGCGATCGGCAGCG
Organism: Albugo laibachii; assembly: GCA_902706625.1. NCBI lineage: Eukaryota > Oomycota > Peronosporomycetes > Albuginales > Albuginaceae > Albugo > Albugo laibachii. The sequence continues at coordinate 70,913 of CACSLJ010000091.1, forward strand.
ACGGGAAACTTCATGGCCCACCAGTTGCTCGACAAGCTAGAGCTCACTTGCTCCTACGTACCATCCGTCGCGTCCTTTTTGATGTAGACTGGCTTGTATATACTAAAACGGACTGCACCCTCCCTCTCACATTGTAGCACAAGAAAGCTCGGCAGCTCTGGGCTAAGAGCCACTTGATATTGTGAATGAATTGGGACAAACTCGTTTACTCTGATGAGAAAAAGTTCAACTTCGACGGCTCCGATGGCTTCAAGAACTACTGGCTTGACCCGCGCTCCCCGGCTCGTGAGACCGTCCGCAGGCAGAATGGTGGTGGATCGGTTATGGTTTGGCTGCATTTAGTGCGAAAGAAAAGTCTGAGATGGCTGTGCTCGCTGGGAAGCAGGCATCTGAGCACTATGTCAACACACTCTCAGAGTTCTTGCTCCCGTTTGCCCATTTGCACTACAGGATCGACTACATATTCCAGCAGGATAACGCATCAATCCACACATGGGGCTTAACAGCGGAATTCTTCGAAGAGTAGCAAGTGAAGGTGATGAAGTGGCCAGCACGCTCACCCGATTTAAATCCGATCGAAACTTGTGGTCGATCTTAGCAGCAAGAATGTACGCTAACGGTAAACAGTACTACAGGGTCAACGAGCTCACTTCGGCTATTTTGCTTAGGGGGCAGCTATCGAATCGCATACCTTGCGCACTCTCGCTGACCCAATATCAAAACGATGCATTGAAGTCATCGAGTTGCGTGGAAACAAGACCCATTATATTAAATAATAAAAGTCTTGCTGTCTCAATTAATCTTAATTTTTGTATAGATGGAGGGGTGTCTTATATTTTTGGCCAGGTGCCGATTTATGACATTTGTATGGGAATCCCCTTTCAAACTGCAAAAACCAGCTCGACTATACGTGTACCCTATTCAACGCCCTCTTTGGTCTAACCTGTCCAAAAAGCAGCTCTCAACTCGCACTGGTTGCTGATATTGACAGCAAAACATAGGGGTAAATGGAGTATATTTTTGGCTGGGAGTGTATACTTGGTAGCAGTCAGCGAGGCGTGTGGAGGGGCGGATAATCTCGTGCTGGACAACATTGTCTACTATGCAGAACCGGCAATGCGAATAACGATGCTTTCAAGACTAAATTTGGCTCGTACCGATTACTTACGACAAGCGGAAGAGTTGGCCCACTTTGCCCAATACACCGAGATTAAGCTGACAGGGAAGCAATTCGGGAAAGACTTAGTCAGCGTCGTACAGCACGAAAAGAAGAACACGAGAAAGTGTTTCAAGTGCGGACAGATGGGACATTTGAAAGCATTGTGTTCAGAAGGAAGGACATTCCGCTCAAGAGTGAGAACACCAGACTTCGCGCTGAAAGTACAAGAATATACCGTCGAACAAGGATACTAAATCCTTGCCAGCGGGTCAAGTCGACACTTGGTGAACGACCTGAATCTCTTGGAGGATGTCGGGGACTGCGCCAGCGAGTGTGTGACTGCTGATGGAGGAACGCTCCGAATCACTTAACGTGGCACGCTCATGATGACGAGGGTAGTGATAAGCGAACTGAAAAGGGTACAGCTTCCGAACGTACACTGCACTGAGAATCTGCAAAGAAACATCATATCGTACGGGCTACTAAAGGGAAAGGAATATGGCATCGCCTATAACGGGAGCCAACGTGGAGTCGCTGGAATAAATGGAGGACCAACCGTTCTCAACGTAGAAGCGATGGACAATATCCTTGCCGTTCGTGTGCAAGACTTCGGGAAGGCAAGGCGCTCCGATGGTGTTCTGATGGTGGTGCTGTCCCAGAGAGAAATTGAGCCAACTCAGGACGTACAGCCAGTCTCTCTCATGCTTTTCCATGGGAGTTTGGGACATCTCCATTATGATACGATAATTCTTATGGCCAAGGACCCAGCTTCGGGTATACAACTCACGGAAAAAGTAGGATCGAACTGTTTTGCCTGTTCGCAAGGTAAGCAGGCCAAGAACAAGAAATCAACTCGGGACACGGGCAAAAACGCATCAATCGACGGGATTGAGGAGTCATATGCTCTGATTCGAAAGGAACGATGACTCCACGAGATCGACTAGGAAACCGATATATGGTGAACTTTGTTTATCACTGCACAAACTATTGCGGAGTGTTCCTAGCCAAGGCTAAGAACGTCGCAGCACAGAAGTTCAAGGACTTTCTGGCCTTCTTCGAAAGCCATTTAAACTGTCGAATTCATGTACTGAGAACTGACGGAGGAGGTAAATATAGGACGGTGGACCTCTTTTGCAAGGACACGGGCATTGTGCGACAATTAAGCGAGCCGCGCAATCAGGCAAGCAATGGTAAAGCGGAAAGGATGCATTTGAGCTACCACTGAGTTTCCAGAATTCCGTAGATTCACGGTGATAATGACGCCGCAGATTACGCGGCCTACATTCTAAATAGAAGTCCAAGCAAGGCGAATGCAGGGGGATGATAGCCATTGGAATGGCCCACTAGAACGGCACAAGATCTGAGTGACATCGTTGTTTTCGGCTCGCCGTGCACGGTGCATCGAGACGCAAGAAAAAAATCACGTGTTGAGCGAGGAGCACCGGGTGTGATTATCGGCAAGAGTGACGAAGCCAAAGGATACCCGATATAAATCCCTCGGAATAAAACAGTGGCGGTGACTCAGCATGTTAGGAACATGGAAACACTGACAAAGGAACAAAGACGCACTTGAGACGAGTCCATCTCGCCGACACAACAAAAGCGGAGGAAATAACTGCCGTGGAAACGTCAGATAAGAAACTAGAAGCTGTTTCGGTGCAGAAAGCGAAGGGTCACGGACAAAAAACGGCATGGACGGGTGACATACACCGTACCAGATCAGTTTGTTGTGAAGACGCCGAAATGAATGTGCGACATGGCAGCGAGAGAATCCGAGAAGTAGGGAACGTGGTAAATAGCGTGCGGGAGCCAGATCCTAAGAACTACGGAGAAGCCTTATAGAAGCGAGCTCAAAGAGAAATGGCAGATAGCGCTGAAAGAGGAGCTCGAGGCACTTGAGGATAACGAAGTATGGGCGGTAGAGGTACCACCTAACAAGAGTCACGTACTCTACACTAAGTGGGTTACCAAGACCAAGACAGACTGCGATGGTTCCATAGAATGTTTCGAGGCACGTTTAGTTGCTTGCCGCAACGAGCAAGTCTCTGGGATTACATACAGACTGACTCTTGCGTTGGTTATGGAGCTAAGTAAGGCGGAAATGATTCTGTTACTCGCGCTGCGTTGGGGTGTACCAGCCATGGAGATTTCCCCGACGCCTATGTAAAAGCAGAAAAAGAACAACACCTATAGATATCTCTGGAGATCCCGCAGGGCATGAAAGTTGTGGAAAGCGTACTCAAGAAACTTGGCGTGGACAAAAAGGATAAGCTGGCATTGAGGCCCAAGAAATCACTGTATGGCTTGAAGCAAGCCGGCCCGTTGTGGAGTCAGCTCCTGCACGCTAAGCTGGTGGATGAAGGCTTTACCCGCTGTGTGACCGACATGTGATTTTATTTCAAGCATCAAGGCAGCAACGACAAGCCTTGGCGTCTAAGTTGATGACGTGTTAGTGACGGCGTCTAAGATGATTCTGGTCTGCGCGTTCTTTAACGAAATGAGCTCCTTTCCTATTAAGCACCTGGGTCAAGTTAGCAAGTTCCCGGGAATGTGAGTGGCTCTGAACGATGGGAGATACTTGATGGATCAGGAGGCCGCTATTGAGGAGTTACTGGACCAACATGGGATGATGAGCGCAAAGGGAGGACGCTCACCAATAGGCGACGAGAATAACGATACTGAGGATGATCCGGTGTTATTCACCGTTCAATCATCCACAAAAATGAGCCGACCCTAAGAATATTCCAGTCACTCGTGATCAGCTTGATGTGGTTGGCACGCTGCACGAGGCTTGACATCAGTTTTGCAGTACATAAGGCAACTCGACGCACTCACAGGCCAACGACTAACGACTGGAATTTGGCGAAAAGGATCGTGTGATACCTGAAAGGCACGAAGAGCATGAAGTGCGAGATGAGAATTACCGATAAGGAACCAAAAAGATTGTCAACTGCAAGCTGGAGCGATTCCGACTTTGCTGCGGAAAAAGTGGACGGAAAGATGATCACTGGAGGAGTAATCACCTTGGACGGAGCTGCACTACAGTGAATCTGCAACAAGAAAACTGGGGTATCGCTCTCCACCATGGAGGCTGAGTTGACGTCGACCTTCCAAGTCAGAGGCGAGTTACTGGGAATGTCAGAGCTGCTCCAAAAGATCGGACTCACGGTAGTTGAACCAATGCCGACGTTTATGGACAATCAGGCAGCTATTCGGCAACTGGAAGCGGAAGAAAGCATGTCTAGCGCCGAAATGTCGACGTGCGGATGAAGCTCATCTGTGACTTTGCAAAGAGAGACATCGTGAAACCCAAATATATCGAGTCGCGACTAATGATGGCCGACCTTTTGACGAAGGCGCTGCCGGTGTCTAGAATGGCGGAACTGAGGGAGCGGTTCAACCTGAGGTTATTGATGGCTCGCTAATGGAGAGATCGGACAAAGGGTGCGACGGCCGAGGAGGAATATAGGAATCTAACCGAGATGCCGGTGATGCTGGAGGAAGAAAGTCTGAGTCAGCCGACCACTCTGTGCGTGAATCAGGTACTACATTTCTAGTAGCACTTTACGCTTAGGGTAAACAAAAATAAACACTTCCCTTTTACTCCAGAAACGCAAGCAGTATACGCTCCCAAAATAACATCTTTCAATACGAGCACCCATTGCTCACCATTGCTCGATGGAGCGATAAAGCAGGAATCCCAATGTAGTCTTTCGTTCCGTTTTGGATGTAAATATACAGTGCTCCAAGGTCTTGGTATAATCTTTCCTCCCTTGGTTTGTAAGCAGATAAGGCAATTTGCACAAGAAACTTCGTCGCACTTGGTTTGAAGCTGATGCATACAGAATTTTCTTCTTATCATGGATGATGAAGCCTTCGAACCCGTTGTCCTGCAATACCATGATGTTCAATAATCACTAGTCGAACAGTGATCTCTACAGCTTGATTGTGGATGCAATCAAACCATCTTTCTCCCAAATTCGTTTTAACTTCATATGTTGGCATGGGCATGTTTCCTGCTCCCATTGGATCAATAGGTGAAGGTTGGATTTCTACTCAGCCTCTTGATTGACTTGAGCTCATTGGGTTCATCTAACCAGCGAGAAAGGATATCCGCCCACACATCCAGCATTCCTGCAATACGATAAGCCTCCTATTCAAAGGACATTGATTTCATGCTCCACCTATGGAGTCTTGCAACTGAGCTCTTCTTCGTGATTAGGTCAGGAGAAAAAATACGAATAAGATTTTTTTGATCACAATACATTCTAAATTTATTCAAACGACGAAGGATATAGTATGTCTTATCGAGAGCCATAATAATAGGAAATATCTCCTTCTCAGTGAACCTCCAATTCAACTCGGCTTTACTATAAGAACCAGCTAAAAATACGATGTTTTGATGTACGTGCTTCTCCACGGGGAATGCCGAATCCCACTCTACCACTTGTGTTATCACTACACATAATCCATACAAGCATCCATCCGTAAAAAGACATACCACAGCGGTGTCCAACAAGTGATGTAGCTTCACACTCTTCATTAGAGCTGCTTAACCAATTTAAAGCAATCCATTTGCTCCTGATTCAATAATAATGGCGCATTTCTCTCCACTCGTTTTATTCCTGGCGTTCCAGCCAGTTTGAAATTCAGCAACTCATGTAGAATACGCACCACACTTGCATAGTCAGCTAATGATCCCCGCAACCAGTTAACTCCAAAAAGGAACTTTTGAAGTTCACCAACTTTACTGGGGTTCTTCAAGTACCGAAGACCTTGCAGCTTCTCAGGATCTTGCTCAACACCAGCTCCATCATAAATCTTCCCACACCATCGAACTTCTTTCAAAAACAGACTGATTTTATTAGGGTTGACCTTCAGCATGAAGATCTTCACTATTTCCAAGACATCTTCTAATACCTTGAGAAAGGGGACTTCATTTCTCGCAAACAACAGAAGATCGTCCATCCAAGTAAGAACCGAAACATCCCAATAAATTTTTAAAGCACTTAATCATAACTGATTGGCAACGCAAAGCAGATTCAACTGTGCCTTGAGGAACACGAATTGGTATGTAGACTTTGCAATCGGTGGCAAAAGAGAGTATCTCTTGAATATTTACGTGTAAGGGCAGTTGCCAAAAACCAGAACACACATCCATGATTCCAAACGTAGTCATCATACTCAGGACAGGACTAGTAGCCAGATAAGACATTAAACCACATTTCGGCTGAATCATCTTGTATACTTCACGATGGTAGACGGTCATTCGATATTGATTTTTCACAGGTTTCTTGACGGGAAAACAAGGAAAACTTACCTCGAATTGGTGTTCTCATAAATGAAACCTACTGATAGCAACTTATTCACGTGTTCCGTCATCATTTGAACCATCAATGGAGCACACGTTCTGAATGTTCCATGATCAAGCTTTGCACCTTCCACAAGCTGTACCGACAAAGACTCAACCTCAGCAGGAATAGAACCCAATAATTCTGATGCAAAAAAACATCGGAAATTTGACAGCAAACGAACCAACGTCTCCCGATGTTCTTCCACTATATCATTAGTAATTGAGGCATTCACCACCTGTGACATTTGTTCTTCTATGCTCTTCGCCTCCTGCACCAATTAATCTTCAACGTCCATAAGTCCACCATCATTATCGTCCCGAAGCTGACTCTCAGCGAGACAAAGCAGCTGATCCTCAACGTATATACCAACCGCATTCAACAAAGGTTTTCCGAGAAGTATTTCCCACGACGCTTCTTGAACAATGTAGCAACCCTTATTTGGGAGCTTAATTGGACCAACGAGAGTTTGAAAACACAACTGCACATTCACCTTTTGGCATCAGTCTCTGAATACTTCTGCATTTCGCATACGGTATTTTCTTGCCGAAATGCTATTTACATCGAGGTCCATCCCAGCTTCTACCAGCTTTTTGACAAAACTCTCGCGAATGACGCTATTATCTGCTCCATTATCTGGAAATGCAGGTATAGGGATGACTTTTCCATTATCAGCTTCAAAAAAATCCATCCAGTTCTTGCTCCAGCGCCACTCAAACTTCGTAACTTCTTCACAGCAAATTCAGTCCGCTTTCTTGCAGCCACTTCTTTCTTCTCAGCTTCGGTCAGACTTGGACATTCAATCAGCCAATGATCTTGAACACAGTTCCAGAAGCCCTGATTAGGTTACCATTCAAGCTCATTTACCGCACCGGCCGCACCGCTATACTTAAGCAAGGCGTTTCGTCGATGTGTATTTCTAGACTTTTCCCCTGAGCGTTTCACTTTTTCTGCATCACATATTGTTTGAGGTCCCCAGTTACAGTCTTAAGAAATTTTCTTGCCAGGTAGGACACATTTATTGTGCTGCTTTTTTTGTCCATTCTATAAATAGCACTTTTGGATCTGACTTCATGCCACCGGTTTCAAACTTGCTCTTTTGTCGGATTCGAAACAGAAGATCCATAGGACTGACCGCGTTCAAGAGCAATTTTCATTGCCCTTTGGGGTTCTGCTTAAAAGATTCCACAAGACCGGATCGTTTAGACCGTTGCTTGAATTCGTGAAACATTCTTAAGCAGGTAAACCATGCACACTGCCCCAAAAAATCACCTTGGAAACGTTTTCAACGCTTGCACAACAAGCTTGATATTCGACGTCGGATTGCATTCTGGAAAAGTGGATGCACACAAATAGGGTTTCGGAGGTGTCAGGGATATCCAAATTCATCTCAAGATCAGCGAAGACTTGAGGCATTGTTTCCGCGTTTCGATCCACAGCACCGTCCTCGCACTGGATGTCCACACATCATAAGCATCTCCTCCGTGACATTCTCGTCTGAATCCACATCAAAACCCCAATCTACTAGTGCTTCCAACACATTGAGATCCACGGAATCTCTGACTAGTACGGCATTGACGCCATCATTTCTTTCACCAGTCTTTCGTGCTGGGTTCTCACTTTTTTGCATTCCACTAGGAATTCGCGGTTGGTGCTCGTCGTTCTTGGAGCTTATACTGCCTGGAAAATGGGTACTAGAGCTTCCGACATCACGACATCTCCTTGGTCGTCGAGTTCCTGACTTGAGAGCGTCCTCTCTCTTGTTGTTGCTCGGTACATTTTCGTAGTTGAACCAAAGATCTTTGTGTTTTACCCGGATTAGACTACTCGAGGTCCTTGATAAGAGGGCAGGAATAATCTGGAAACACTAGTCCGTAGTAGAAAGCAACAATGAAAGTATCTATTAAATGTAAAAGGTCCTTAGTACACTATACTCGCTAGTCTAAGCCTTTTCCCAAGGGTCGCCCAAAGGCGCCGGTTAATATTTGATTTCCAATTAACCATCACTATTCACCACCGAAACAAAATATCCCAAATGAGATTATCGAAGGATCTTTATGTCGATATAAATGTCTTGTACTCATCTCATTATGTGCGATATAATCATCGGTTTACAGTCATTGTTCTTGTCGGGGCAGCGCCTTCGTTTATGACCCCCTCCTACACAAAAACTGCTTTTATAAAAAGAACTTAGATTGCGTGTACTCATTTGAGTTTCACGTCGACGCTTCTTCTTTGGTCTACCTGCGCGCTGCTTCACAATAGATGCAGTGCAATCTTCAAACTTTCAATGAGCGTATTCTTTGTGACTGGTGGTAGCCATTATACGTTATTAACACTGCTGCATGAATCTGCAAAAGCAGAAGTTGTCGAAACCCATCCATGTACTTCAGCAAGATGGTTCTCGTGATGAAGGCGGAGCAACCACTGAGTACAAGGTGCCCCCATATCATTTGGATACCCACAAGAACAGACATTAGCTCCGAGCTGAACTCGAAATTTCTTGGGAAGTGAGTTAGGAGTATAAACAAACTGAACCAGAAATGATGTTGCTGTATAGCCGGTAACGCTGCTGGAAACTGGATCACGCAACAATTTCTCGACCTGGTTGTTCATGTATTGTGACACAACATTCCACTCGCAATGCTTCTTACCATTTTTTGACCACTTACTACCAACGTACTGCTCAATTGTCATAAGTCAATCTAAAATGGGTAGCTTGCGAATCTTTCGCAATGAACTATTGACAGACTCAACGGTTATAGATGTTAACTGACCATACCTTGGACATAGACTATGCGCTGGTGACCATTTCTCAACACCAACATATTGCAGCCACTTTAATGCAGGATTGATTTGATTCAAATTTTCAGCTTACTGGGTGTATTCAGCCATTGAAGTGGTCTTCGCTAATCCCCAGATTTCATTCTTCAATGCCACAGGTCGAAACTTCCTAATGAAATTTTCCATCAAATGGCAAAGCAGTAGAAGTGATATGTGCTAGAATACACAGAGCTGATGGCAGAAATCAACCCTTTCGCTGTGTCTGACAAATTGAAAAAAGGCTCCACTGAAGTCTCACTCCCAAATTCAAAAGAAAGAAACTCAGACTAGCTTTCAATATCAGTAGAAACAATGACCAAACATATAATTTGTATTTGCTGATTCTGATTCAACACACATGCTACTAAAAGAATACGCTCACATTTTCAAAAAAAAAGTACCATCTAGTCAAAATGCACGTTGTGCGTATGACTTAATCACTTGTTTCCCTTCGTAAAATAGAGTTTGCATTCGAGTGAATTTTTGTGTTTCATTTCCAATATCACGTGATGATTATTCTGTCATAATTTTGTAAACATATTCGGCTAACAACCCATATTGATGGATATCATCGCCGAAGAAATCTAGTTTCAATTTCTTGCATGCATTGGCGCAGTTCATCAACGACGTTTGATGCCCTTGAGTTAAGACAACATGCATTATATCGTTGGTGTAACTGACCGTTTATGCTGTTGCAAAAGATTTCGAGCATCAATATGATGCACTAGCTGTCTAGCTGTCTATAATGTCTCCACTACACAGCTTTAATTTCCATTATGACAGGGTGCATGTATGAAGAGCAATTTAAGTTTGAGGTCTTTTTTTTGTCATAAGAATAATATAATTCGACCAAACAGTCTGCAATTCACATACTGCTTTGAATCGCCTATCATCACTTCGACTTGTCCTAATCGAACGATGAATATCATGATGAGAATTGATTATTCACAGCCGAATAGATTCTCTATTCGTGTATTATACAGAATCAATGAATCGTCGAGCAAATATAACGCTTGTTCCCTCATCGATTGTATCTGAAGAATACGATAAGCGGGATAGTGATGAAGGGCTGCTACTTCTTGGTATCGTCGACACATCTTGCTTACTGAAATTGCCCACTGGTAATCCTATGTTAGACTCAATCAATATTGGGATATATATTTTCAATATTTTATAAATTTGGATATTTTGTTTCTTTATTTTTGGATTTGGGATACTCTGTTTATGAACCCATCTGAATGTTTCCCTCAGAATCAGTGCAGCGTTCCGTACATGTATTACTCTCACAGGGTTAGCAGATTTGAGTGGCATTCTGGATTTCATATAAAAGTTTGTCAAGCCTGACTTTATCGTTCGAGCTGAATGAAACTCCCTTTATAATGTGCGTCGACTTAAGACGTAAGGCTTGAATACATAGATTGGCATGCGATTTGGTGGACGCAGGATCACTTGGTCGGAAGATCCGGTAATGGGCGGTTTTTCGAACAAAGGAAGGTGTGACTTGATTTTAGCGCTGTGTTCGATGAGTTACAATGCATGGTCGTTGCTCCGATAGTGAATTTCAAAGCAAAGTGTGCTACTGACGAGATTTAGCACTCAGCGAGAAGACTGTTTTCGCCAGGCGGAGGAACTAGTTCATTTCGCTCAGTTGAACGATCCAATTGCTCGGTTGGAAAACAAACCGTCTGTGGTCACTGTCAAAACCGCTGGCATTGGGCGATATAAAAAATTCAGAATGCCAGCGGAAGAAAATAGGAGCCTGTTTCAAGTGGGTCAAAAAGCACTACAAGCGCGATTGCAATAGTGAGGCAACGAAAGACTTTACGCTGGCAGTTGTGCGAGGCATTGACGCCTCCTGCCACTGATATTGAATAGTGGGTCAAGTCGTTACCTGGTGACGACTCCGTCACAGCTTTACGATGCAGTAATGTGACGAGGAATGCCTCCTCCCTAACGGAGAGAGTCTGAAGATGCATCTCAAAGGCAGTACCGATGTTTTGGCTCGCGTCGATGATGACGTTCATCGATTGATGCTTTGAGACGTTTACTGCTCGACGAATCTCCCATGGAATATTTTATCATACGGAAGAACAGAGGGAGCGAGGGTACGAGCTTCGTTACCACGGGCATCATCGAAATATGGTCTGATGCAGCGATGGGTATAAGATTTTCGATTTTAAAAAAGATCCTAGCAATGTAGTCGTAGTCCGCGTCATCAGAAATGATGCAGAACCGTGTACTGCTGTTGGGTTTGAAGCAAGGAAGACTGAAGACTGCATAGCTTCGATACTCGCTGAAGCTTCTAGCTTCACCATCCCTAACGCACAAACTGGCAGCTTACTGGAATTTTACTTGCGCATTGCTCATCTGTCTGACGTCACAATAGAGCTGATGGAAAGTGACCTTGCGAGCAGTATCTTGCTCACAGACAAATCAAGCCCGGCCTATTTAACGTGAGCGCAGGGAGAACAAAAAAATAACGCTCAACCTCTAAGGGACACGGGTGAGAACGTCCTATCGACCGTGTGAGAGGTTTCCTCTGCAGTGATATCAAGGGACCTAATACGCCGGTTGATACATTGCCGGCATTATACTTAAGCCACATAAAATTTTAACGCTTGAAGTTTTCAACAATCCACCATTTCTGCTTTAAT
>CACSLJ010000092.1:0-81777 GCA_902706625.1 Albugo laibachii
TGAAAATTTCTCATTTCGCGCTGAACAAGATTTGCGAACAGCTGAAGCTCGCCCGTCAGCCGCAAAAAAGTAAAGAAGTTAACTGAACGGGATATTTCAACACTGTCTGGGGTCTTCCCTGCTCACACAAACTGCGTCTATATCTGGATCATGAACAAGAATTGCAGTTGAGTGACATTCATTCAAATTGGCACTTGACTAAACCCCAACAATTACGATCTCTTTTGTCGCGACCAGCAAAAAGTCTTTCAATGGTGCTTTCGAACAAGTGCGTTCCAGTTTCGGGCCTTACCAGACCATCAGCAGATTGCGACACTCGACGAGCTTCATAGACTGTCTCACTAAACTCCAAAAACTCGGCAAGAGCCAGTACTAGTACGCTCGAAAGGAGGTCCTCGCCAACAGATCGGATCTACGCGACGCGATTTATCAGGGTTCGAGCATGTGGAAGTCACCCAGATGACAAACAAACGCTCATGTCGAGCTTGTGGTGAACAAGGACACCGCTCGGACTATTAAAGTGCAAGAAAAGAAAAGCCAGTGCTGAGGTTCAGTCGGATATCTGTGTTTAGATAAGAAATAAGATTATTTTAACTTAGCCATAGCGGAATGTCCATTAAAGATATACAAATAGGTGAGCCGTTCTCTATGGTTCTTTTGCTCAACGCAATATCAAATGCTGTGAGAGCTAAGGTAGAACATGCAATCGACCAATCATGGTATGTTGCGTAACTATTATCCAGTTGAATGCTACCGTCTGTGGCAATAGCCGCACCCGTATATATATAGTCATAGAGCTAGAGACTTCACAGCCAGTGCTGTTAGATTAAAAAACTTTGAAATCGCATGTCTCTGCGAAGCCGTGAGCGATTACTCAAGTGACTCTTCTAGTTGACATATTCCAACTCAGATCGGCGTGACGAGCTGCTTTTTAATTCGAGTTGATTTGTTCCTGTACATCAACTCTGACCTCCATCGAGTCTCAGTTGAATCATGAGATCGCCAGCGTCCAAACAAAGCATCAGGAAGTGAGCGCTGCTGTCTTCGGAAAAACGATTCTCACGAAGTTCTCTCTCGGCATACATTTTGAGCAAATGCTGGATTGATTTTCGCCAGTCGGCTGCAGGTAGTAGAAACATATCCCAGCGTTGCGGCTCAATGTTATCAATGAAGGTGCATGCGATAAGCGTAAACAATCATCCAATTATGAAATCCCACTTTATGCTGGAAAGTTTCTATGAGTTAGCCATAGGTGGCGGCAATGTCTTCGGTCAAATTGAGGTTGCGATGGTACAACAATCGAGTCCACAAAAGATCACGCTCGCAGTGCCGAGCAGCCAACTTACATACTCTCACCACAAATTTTTTGGCTTCTTCACTAGCTCTTTCCACTCCGTTGACTGGACAGCTCTCAATAGAAAAGAGCTGAATGTAGTGTTTCTAGTGAATTAACATTTCCTCGTTGTTTTCAGGCTCCTGAGTACTCACTTCCTGGGGTTTTATCAATAACGTGACCCGAGAACTTGGCTTCCAAATGGGCGTCATCGTTGTTAACCAGATCAAGAAAATGCTGTACGCTTCCACCAGTTCCAAAGTAATGCGTTTTCGACGCGATCAATGCAATCGCATTCGTATTTGAGACGTGCAACTGCGTCACTCGTCGTGTTTGGAATTGCAAAAAAAGAATCACTCATTGCCTTCAGGGAGTCCTGATCTTATATCCCATGAGGAGAAGATAGATTGCATCGTTTCTGTCTTCTCCAAAGCTGTTGGATCACTGGTTTCCAGTACTTGGAAACATATCGATTTTTAATCGACCATACATCGCACCTGTCGGTTCATAGACGGAGAAGACTGTGGGACACGCACTAACCTAAATCGTATCGCTGCATAAAGTCAACGCTTCAATTTTGCATCGACTTGAGCTCGGTTTTCTGCTTGAAATATTTCAGCTTTTTCCCTTTGAAAGTGATTCGTCATCTTTTTTGGCGTGCTGGATCGGTGAGCAAGTCGCATCGCCAATATCGAAATTAAAAGTAGATGTGCGATTAAGGGTTCCAAGAATCAAATCGGAGCCGATCTCGACTTGAGTCTGGCTACAGCAACTTTATATTTTGCCTTGAAGTCCTGATCGAGTAACATTTTTCTTGCTCTATTTTCTTGCTATAACGTTTCAGCAACATTCGCTTTCTCTATTTTTGCGCTTTGATTAAGTCCGGCCATATTTTATTTGGAAAAGTAAAATCCGAGTAAAACTCAATTTGATACCATTCTTGATCAAAGGACTTGATGTTACGCACTAGGTTCTAAACGCACTTAGCGAAGTGTTGCAAATTAACGAATCTTGCAAACAATAATGAAAACACTTCGGTATTTGCGACCACTACAAAAGGGCAGCTTATCTTCTTTACACGAGTCTCGCTACAGCAACTTTATGGTTCGATACAATATCTCGTTTTGCAATGATTGTAGCTACATACCCTGTTCATAAGAAACATTTTCAATTTTTTGCTGTCTTTTTTGTACTTAAGCAAGATTATAGGACTGCTGAAATCGTGATGTGGTTCTATTACTGTTTACACTCAATATGAAAAGTTAACGGAAGCACGTGCTCATCATGTCGGTGATATCCTGGACTTTTGTAACTCGAGCTTGTACCTCTACGAATGACGTCTTCGTCTCTGAAGATAAGCACAGAAACTCCCAGAACATACGTAGCCGAAGTACGCGAAGAGTTTCAGCTTTTATGTACTTGTGATCTCGGAATCGCACGCGCTGTGAGCCTTGCTGCTTCATATACGCCGTTTCGTTGATGTAGCTGCTGGCTTGAGCAATGCACAGCACACCGCAGTTGTGACCGTCCCTCTGTTTCGGGGAGCTTAGCATCTCGACGTCGATGTCCTCAGAGAACGCTATTCCCGGGATGTCTCGCTCGTGCCAACGCCGAAGAGACGGCACACAGAACGACTTCTAAATGACGACCAGAGGCCTTGGTGTTCGGGAGTGGCCATCGGATCGTAGATTGCGACTCTAACCCGACTATCGGTAGTGCGGAGACGGGCGATCGCGATCACGATCACCCAGTGGAGATTTTTGATATTGATCGAAAAAATGGTGAGCTCCACGTGATTGTAATGCTGAGCAGGCAAATACGAGTCGCACCTCGACATGTGCAGTGGGTCGAACACGAAACACGTCCGCAAGTCAAGACAAACGTTTTGCAAAACGAACGTCACCACAATGTCCGAAAGGAACCTGTCGCGCGCGAGCTTCCTAATCACTTCATCGAACGACGTGGTGGTCATGTGCGGATTTGTTGTGACCAGCGGATGCATGGCACCCGACACAAATGTTTTCTTCAAGCGCGAAGACAGATACATGGGTTCCACCTCCCGTGCCATTGAAGCTGGAGCTGGATCGATGGTTTGGAAGAGGAGGATCTTATCGTTTGTCGAGTAGACGCTCCAATCACGACGACGCCAGCGCACTTCGTTTATGTGCTTCCGCAAGAGATTCTTCAGCTGAAAGGTTCGTGACTTAATTGAGAAAATCCCTGAACACACACACAAGTCACTAACTCTATATAAGTAGAAATTCAAAAAAAAGAAAGGAAGGAGCTGATACGTACTCAGTAAATGGGCGATACTGTGCGCCGAGATCGACGAAAAAGCTCTGATTGTTGGTACGATCTTCGATGTCGATACTGATTGCGGCTTCTTCACTTGAAAGACTGGCTGATTCCCGAGCTTGGACCACGGCGCTCTTCATTCGTGCATTCATGTTGAACGGCCCCACGAAATGGTACGGCTCATCGCTCGGAGAACCCTGGTTTTCAAATGTTGTCGCAGCTGTCAGGCTCCCAAGTTGAACTTCGTGGTGGCGAAGTGGACAGGATATTTGTCGTTTATGTTGTGCACCAGCTCCACGTTATTGCAGTTCACCATCCAGTAGATCAGATCATTGAGGCTTACTGGGCAATTCACTTCCAACACTGGTGATGGTCCCGCGTTGATCCCGCGTTGATCCCGAGTCGTTGCTTGTTTTTAGCGCCTTTCTTGCGGACATTGCCTGACTGTATAGGCTTTGGGAGCTTCATCATCGTCAAAACACCTGTTGACATCACTTGTCGAGTGCTGACGTTGCCTTTATTGCACTTGGCTGGAAGGACATGTTGCCTTGCCGCTTCCACACAGGGAATCAGTACCACTTCAGTTTCACTCTGGATATCTGGGCCTGCTTCACTTACGGACGCTTCGTTTATACGGTGCGTCTTGAACAAAGTCGTCATTTTCTTCTCCAAACAAAGGTTCCTGCGTCTGACGCCCCGCCTTGAACTGCGCTGTCTCGCTCTCCGTCAGTGTCGATGAATACAAGGTGAGTAGCACGGGCCGTAAGTCGCGTTTTGCTGGCTTAGTGCGCTTTGAAGCCCCGCGTATCTCCTCTTTTGACGAGCGTTCAAAGACATGAACTGGTGCAATTCTTTTTTTGGGGTAATTGTTTTTATTTTCGCCGATTTCCACGGTGTCTTCACGCTGCCGTGACCGCTGCCACTATCTCTCTCACCAGCAATCGGTAATGACTCACCGAACACGCGTAGATCGTCACTCTCCACATCACCCATCGCGCATGGCTCGTCGTAATCCACTTCAATGTCGTCGTCGTTTCCGTCACCGGAATTACAGTCGTCAACTGGCGACTTCACCGACCAAATATCAAGAAGTTGTGCGACAGCTTCGTCGAGCTTCGATATGCATCCGTAGAATTTCTCAGACAACACTTTTTTTAAGAGCAGGACGAGTAGATCAATCGTGTGCTGCACGATCTTGTATTTCTCGCATTCGGAGAGCACTGGAACCTTGCGCAACTTGTGTCGTGCCAGCCTTTTAGAACGGACTCGACTGCGAGCACTTGGAAGCGACACCTGGACAGGTTGATCGGTTATTGTAGACGAAGGGTGGTCATCAATGTGCCGGAGACATTTGATCGTACGAGCAGAGGCGCGTTCACAGTCACTGTTCCATCACTAGTGAATGCTGGTTGCTGGAAGCTGAGGGTGGTTTAGGAAGTCGTAAGCCACCTTCGTGGCATGGCGGCTACCATGCCGCCATGTCAGATAGTGCGCCAATGTAGAGGTCCATGCCACCCTGTCGACATGCAAAAAGCCACCAGATCCTACTGCGAGCGCGTAAATCCCTCCTTGCCCAGTCACTCTCGCGTGCCGCGCTCCCTAAGCACTCTCGTGAATCTTCTGTCGTCTTACCAGGTACATGTCATACTCTTCAGTTACTATTTTAAGCGCGAAGTTGCTCAATCGATGTTGAACCTGCTGCAGGAATTGTGGATAGCTGTCTGGGTGGCGCGCGGAAACGTTTCCTGCATTTAATGCGCTGTAATAAAAGCTGAGAACGGTAATCTGATGTCTCCAGATCGTCGTCATGCAATTGTTGATGCTTTTCTTCTTCCCAAGTGTTTGTTTGAGATGGTTCCAACCGGACTCAAATCGGTTCGTAGTCATGATGCCATCCGTGAAGTGCTTGCTGCGGAGAGTTGGCCCACATTCCCCGACACGAAAGCCAATGGTTTTCGAAGTAGACGAAGATGTAGGGCGCGTGCTCTCTTGAGTATCGGACGAACTCCTCGCGCGCACTCTCAAACTCACGCTCGTGTGGTGCGTACATGAGAGCTCTTAAATGGACCTCGCGTTCATACTGCTCCTCGACACCGACGTGCAGCTTTCCCGTGCTCAAAACATGTCTAAAGTACTTGAGCGCTTGAAACTGGCACAAAGGTACCTATGCAATCGCGCACAGATAAGATGAAGTTTAGACAGAAACCTCGCGTGAGTCCATCCGTTTTGGTTCGTGCAGGGCGCGTGCCTGGATTTTGGGAAAAGCTTGTCGTGGACCGCCCACTCGCTAAAATCTTTGTGTATAACAAAGATCTCCGTCTTTCGTCCACGCTGGGTTGCTGTACTTGAATCTACATAGCACCGCGCTCAATGTGTCCATTTGTTGATTTAGGCACAGGAAGTTAGCAATAAAGACTCCTCTGCCAGTCTGTGGTGTCACAACCAGAGAGCCTGGGGTAAAAACTGAAAGAGGAATGATTTATTAAAGTTGTACAATTAAAAAAAACGTTGCTTTGCATGTTGGTTCGTGCCTAGGTAGTACCCCAAGTTGTTGGTGTTTTGGGTAAAGTCCATCATCAAACGCTCATCGGATTCCTCGAAGAAGCATCGCTTAGCCTCCGTCTGCATGAAGATGGCACCCGTCATACCCATGTCGTCCTCGAAGGGAACATACGTATTCTCGCCGTGTTGGATAAATTTGTCCAGCATTGCGCGCAGACGATCCTCGCTCGTGTGCTTGTCCAGCCGCCCGTTGACCAAGTTCTTGATCTGTTTGTTCATGAGAAATAGTCCTGTTGCAAGGCACCGCTAGACATGAGTCAATGCACAAAATACCAGACTGAAACACGGGAAGTTCGATGGACGTACCCAAATCTTTTCCAATCACACTGGCAATGCGACTGAAGGGATCATCGGCATCGACCATGGCGTCGATTTTTCCAAGGAGAATGTCGTCGCCTATCTTGGTGCTCGTCATTTACGAGCTCCAAATCTCTTTCGCGAGGTAATGGTTGTATACTGGATGCTATAACGTTCGATATCAGCAAAGTTCAGCTGTTGGCGCACTTGATTCTTGAGCAAGTGTGCGTAGTGACATATAATGTAGACGTACCTGATTAAATACCCGTATATTCCACTGAACATCGCCATCGATGAGCGCCATACTTGCGCGATGAAGCGTGCTTCACGGCCTGTGAACCGGATACTGACATGCTATCGTATCCCGCATCCACGTGCGTCCTGCAAGTTGCCATGAGTGCTGGATTTGACCAAAATCGATCAACAACTGAACCATGGCGCGCCCGAACCTACGTGTACGACATAAATTGAACAGACGCACAGGGAGAATAAATGCCATTATATATTCACCAATAAATAGTTGCATGTGCACTCTTCACCTCATCTTTGGGGTATCGATTTTCACGCGGGTGTCTTCAAAGAGCTGCGAGAGCGCATCCGTAGCAGGTTCTCCTCCGTGTAGGTCATCAAGCACGCGAACAAGTCGTCCCATGAGCCAAAGAAGGACGGTGCGAATGTTGGCGTTTCGGTCGATGTCTCCTCACGTCCATACACCGTCGCTATCCTAGTCGCCCAACTGCCTGCTTTCCGCTTCTGTGGGGCTTTCACTGAATGGTCATGCATCACAAGTATTTAAAGTGAGAGCAACGCAGCTAGAGAATCAACAGCAATCGTAGGTACTCACAGTGTGGGACATCCGGGCTGTACTTGACCAGAGAATGTGGCTCGACTTCGTTGCACGTAGCAACTCCAATGCCTTGTGCGGCATGCAATGATGTCTTGAGGTCTGATTCCGGGCGTGTATCGTTCTCTTGTTCTCTCCCGATCGCTGACAAAAAGGCACAGAAACAAGTAAGATATTTGTGACAATCAAAGCAGCGTATCTATTCAACTCACCATCGTTGTTCACGTCGCTAGATTCGTCGAAATAGCATTTGTTCTGCTCGGGCTTCACAACGTTCTTCGGCGACATACTACATGCAAGCGGCAACACTATCGTAAACAAAAACACGCGTGCAGATACATCCAAACATCACATACTTTTGCTTGGGGTCGTTGTTCACGTTGCTGGATTCAACGATGAAGCTTATTTTCTTCTCGGGCTTTACAACGATCTTCGATGACATACTAAATGCAAGTGGCAACAGGATCGTAAACACAAACACGCGCGCGTACACATCCATACATCACATACCTTTGGGAATTTAAAATTTCGCGTGCTGGAAATCACCAAAATGAACTAGTGCGACATTTCTTAGACTACGTACCTTTATTCTGGTTTGTCGCAAAATAAAAAGTTGCAGCAGACACTTCGAAGTTCTTGGCAATTGCTTCGTCACACGATAAGTGGATGCTCTAGTTTGTAACAATAGCACGTGGCTTCTTTCGGGCACATATTACAATAATCACTCATATACAAGACCAATCACTCTGACCTGAACTCTCTGGCATGCTTGCTCGATTCTAACATGTTATGACATGGTGTGCAGTTAAGAGTTCCATCAATTTCTATAGCGACGTATCGTGCCAGCTGTCGCACACATTCTAGCCAATCATCCCAATCAAAAGTGCATAGAGACACTCCATGACACCTTTTTTATACGATGCATCCAATTTCGTCGCTCCTCTCCACTTATTTAGCTTTTGGACTCAAAGGATTGCACAGCAATTCCATGCGTCTATTATAAGTTCTATTTTATAGCATGTGTGTCAAATCACTTGCAATACAGTGCACCGTCATCGTATATTATTTAGCAAAAGTTGTCAAGACACAGACACCCGCTGACATCAAAACGTTTGTCCCTAAATTACGTACGACGTATTGCTGGGAGATCAAACGCTCGGTCGACGCATCACTTTGGGATGATACTTCTGCCATCAGTGAGCAACGGGAAAGTAATGCGTGTCCTATACAACTCCAAGTCGGAATAGGTGGGAATGATGCAACTGAGCTCTTTGTCGACCAAGATGTATCCCTCACCTGGACGGCAACTGTAGCTTCTTGGTCGTCTGGAAGTTTGCCTCTTTGGTTAGGAGGAAGCAGTTTATATACCACGGATGCCACTCAGTCGATTCCTTATGTACAAATCACCGCATCGAATGTGAAGAGTTGTCATGGTGGCTCGACAATTTGCAGCCCTTTTGTGAAGGGCGATCAGTTCCAAGAGACTGCAGAGCAACATGGGAATTTTTCTGCACAGAAAGCGATTTTCTCGACCAATTCGGAATCATTCTTAAAGTTCTCTTCGCCAGGCTCTTACTTGGTGTTCGCTCGCGTTACAATTCCAGGAAGCGATGCAAATACCAATCGATACGATTTCGTGTCTTACGTCATTCTTGCAATTCAAAACGGATCGGGCGATACTGTATCTAATGGGAACAGCCCTTCCATTCGTCCATCTCTAGTCTCATCGAAGCGCGGTCCTAGCGACCCAACATTTACAAGCACTATAATCGCTCTATTTGTGATATTTGGTGTGGTCGTGCTTTTACTTTTGGCATTGATGTGCTTTCTCAAGTTCAAGATTGGGAATGATAAAGAAGCCATTGAGATAGAGCTCCTTCAAGACCGAGAAAAGATACATCAAGAACGCAGAAAGTTGCGAAATATACGTGATCGCCAGCGTGACACGCGACCGGGTGCGTTTCTCTCTGCCAGTCTGTTGATGGATTCGACACTAGCTGGTGAGTTTCCACCTTCAGGACTCGCATATGTTGGCATCTCATTGTCCCCTGCCACGGGCGCTTCATCAGCTATTTTCGAAGCATCAAGTGGGGATGGCTTGCCAGATGGTTTGCTTCCGGCTTTAAGTGGCTGCGCTGAAGAGAAGAAAGAAGGTTTCTCGGCAAGTAAAGAGAGCAAAAGTTCTTCGTACTCGTCAGCCTTTGTGGATCCTGGCTTCATTTCAACCAAAGCATCTCGTGAACGAGGAACAATTGATATTGGATCTTTTATTGAAAATCGCATGTGGAGAAATCGTCGGAATGAGTCGGATGACGGAAGTTGGTGTTCACGGAGCTTTTCGTCGGTTGAGGAGTTTTTGCATTTGAGCTACTACTCTACGATCAACGGCACATATCTAAAAGATGCAAAGGCCGCTAAAAGAGGTTCTCCACTGGTATTGGACGAGTTATTGGACCAAAGGGATGCGAATACCATGAAGCGGAAACTCCGGCAGAGTATATCTTGATCGATTAGACCATAATACGGTCTTAGTTGGACAATGTCTTTGGGCAGTTGGATGCTTGATGCACTTTTCGTGAACCTACGCTGTATAGCTCGAATGGATTCATTGTCTCGGCTTGTTCTGAGGAGTTTTCTCTCAAAATTCTCGCCACTGCTTCCATGCGTTTGGGTAAACGCTGACGTAAATGCTCCCGTTTGGCTCGAACTTGGCTTTCTAACGCTATGTGTGCGTACTCTCTTGGAAGAATCACTGAAGGATTCCCATATCCGATTTCTGCGTGCTCCAATGTATTTTCAAAGAGATTACAGGCCTGTTGCCACGTTGGAATACTTTGATACTCTATGGGCGAATTCTCTTCGTCTTCGCTGTCGCTATCACTCAAGTTTATGATACTTTCGGTGCAAATAGCAAACGCGATTCCCGCTTCCAGCTCCACAAATGGATTGCTTGTAGTACTGAAGCACGCGACCGGGTCTGTCTTTTGGTAGAACGATTCGAGATCCGAGTATGCGGTGTTGGGATCGAAGAAGAACGTCTGAGGATCCGAATCACTAGAGTACGATCGATATGTTTCGTGTATAAAGGGTGACAATGAGCTTTCATCCGGTCGATCAGCTCCGTACGCTCTCAGTGAGTCAAAACACGGAGTATCATCTGGTCGTGCAGCTACAGCCTTCAGAGCAAGGTCTTTTCGCGGACGAAGAAGATACCAGGGATCCGTCTCTCTTGGGCTATCACATGTCAGAAGTGGACACAAACTCCGACTGGGCCGAAGGAATACATCAGTGTTAAAGTTGTCGACCAATGAGGACGTGGAATCGGGCGTCCCAAATATATATTGCTCACCTATCAGCCTTACAGATGGCATGATTTCATCAAGTGCGCCATTGCGTAATCGTTTGTGGCACATCAACGGGACATATAACGGGATTTTCGAGTCGGCCATTGCTTCGTTATCCATCACCAAAGCTTCTTCATGTTCTAATTTCGGTAGGAAGACAAATGGGCAAATTCTCAGGTCGATATTGGGCAATGTAAGAACGCAAGTATCCATTGAACTGGTCTCGTTTTCAACCAGCGGAAATCCTTCAAATTGGAAGTATTTGTTGGCCTCATTGCATTCATCCACGCCTTCCGATTGCATTTTTGAATCGTCCATCCAGCCGTCAACGTCTTCAGCCTTTCCGCTAATTGGGGTCTCATCTTGACAGCTGCTATCATGGGATCTCACGCTTGTGTCTGGAACTGCATGGCTCATAGGTCGACTGTTTGGATCTGGACAAGAATCTCCACCCTTTATCGCTATGTTGTGATCTCTGACTTTTTTCAAGCGCGTCTGACGACTAGAGTGTCTGACATTCGAGCTTCCCAGCTGTTTTTGTGGTCGCGCTGCAGTTACTGAAGGCATTCCATCAATCAATTTCTCGCTTGAACGCTCAGCCATCGGTACATTGGGACTTGGAGTCGGTGCGGAAGGAGCAATCATGGGAAATTTTGTTCCACATTCCGAAGCTCGAAGAAGCACAACGATGGTGTCGATTTTGCCTGCACGCTTGGAAGAAACCTCATGACAATGTACACGAATGCAGTCTTCCACGCAAGTAAGCTTCAAATCATTCAGCTGAAACTCCACGATCAGCTCTTCACAAAGCCCGGCAGAAACGAACGCCTTCCGGTCGACAAAAGCGAGACGGAACGCTATCGATTTGGGAATTTCATACTGGAAACGCACCGAATGCTCGCTATTATTGGATAGAACAACTCGTTTTGTGTACTTGCGATTGTACTCAAAGCGAAAATGGAGGCTTGACGGTTTTGCTTGCAAATTGTAGCGGCCCATCACATTTCTTGGGAGCACAGTGCATGGGCTTGGGGCTGTTCGCGAGTTTCGGTGTTCCTCTTTGGACGGCTTTGGCAATCGATTGGAACGCGGTCGTTGCATGACGCATGCTGAGAGAAGGTGAATGGGTTTGGCAGCAATCTACAGAACGTAGCGGCTTGTGGATCTTTTGTCTTCGATGCGCAAAAAAGGATCATAATCGCAGCTTTGTGACGCTTCGAGGGGTGTACCAGCGTTACGGAACAGTTTATCAGACTGCAATGATGGATATCCTGTGTGAAGCTATTTGCTTTAAGTTTTAATATTATTTAGACAGCTAATGCATTCAGCCGCGTGTCCAACTTCTCAGTATTCGCTTGGAATAATTCAGCATTGGCTGCGAGCGATTGCTGCATCTAGAATGAAGACAATGATACAGGCTGTAAAGGGAGAGATGGTGAGGCTTACATTCTGTAGAAGCTGCAAATCGCGTTCCAGCAGTTCCTCGATAGCAATATTGGTGTCCTCGACCCGGCCCAAGCGTTGGGACCAATCCATAGATTCTTCATGGAATTCCTTCAGTGTCGAAAGCCGTTCAACGAGCGATGGAACCATACAGGCAACGTCTTCCACGCTTTGCAATTTTTCGTACAATTGGCCCAGCATCTGACTCTCATCACGTGAACTCTTTGGAATTTGACTAGCAGATGATTCCTTCAGCTTGCTCAAAAGCGTAAATTCATGGACGAGTGCATTGGTTCGAGCTTTGATAGCATCCAAATTCGTTTCATTGAGCAATGCAACTCTTTTTTCCATCTTTGTGACGATGGAGACGAGATCATTTCCTTCCAGGCTTCCAAGTGCATCTAAATGCCCTTGACTATTGTAAAAGCTTCCAACCATCCGTTCTAAAGCTGCGATCCTTGATTCAAGTACGACGACGCGCTGCTTTGTATCTCTTTCACTAGAGTCAACCTCACCTGTATGATAAATTTCATACACCATGTTTGGACCCGATTCTGCTGGATTCACTTCATCCACCTGATACTTTTTCATTTCTTCAATTTGACTCAATAATATTCCACTCAGCTTTTTTTGCGTTGACATATTTTGATCCAAACTCATTTGTATCTGACTTTCCTGAAGAAAAGTTTGATAGGAATCCTTTCTTTGCATCGCTGTCAGATTCTGTTTCAAGGTGTTGACGCCTTTGATAACGTATTCCATTTCCGCTTCTCGTGCGGTATCGAGGGCTTTTCCTGTGACATTTGTTTGCTGATTTTCTTTCGATAAAATTATCAGATCTTCTTCTAATTCATTCGCTTCCATCATCAATCTAGTGTAACGTTCAATCGGCGACTCGAATGTCGTGCTCTTTTGCGTTTGTGCATTGGTTTTCAACGCTCCTTTGGCTTCATACGCTTCTTCATAATTCGGCTCTATAGCGTACGATTAAAGTTGTTATATCATTCCATGCAATACGACACGCACGGTATATTTTCCCCATAAACGCTTCAAAGGCTTGAACCGGTGCAACCACACTTTCGTCTATTTCGGCATTTGCCTGTGTATGTGATACAATACAACATAGTAATTCCGTGTATTGAACATAGGAAGATAATCGTCACCTTGTCGAGATATCCTTTTGTATCGTCTTGATACCGTCCTGGATAAGCGATGTCTCGTTCAAATGCATGAACATACGAAGAAGGAACGCGAATGTAAGGTTGAAAGCTTGTTTCCTGATCCGGAGTCTCAAAAACTTCGTTCTGCTGTGTTGTATCACTCATCCCGTTATGCAATCTTGTGATTGGTGATAGTCGAGTAAATTACCGAATCACATGCTATCGTAATTATCGAGGGATTCATACCATGAGGTTCCTTGAATATCTTACTCTAATAGTGTTCAACATCACTTTAGGCTTATTGGCTGGCACGTAAAGGTCATGCGCGGGCCACCAAACCGAATTCTCTGTCTTTTCGCAGTGATATGCTACGCTACCTTTGTGAAGTCACACAACAATTCAACTGCATTATTTGAAGAAATTGATGGGCATGACGGTGTCGGTGTCTCATTTCGCTCCGACTACCTTTCAGGCTGTGCTTTATGCCAACAAACAGGCGATTGTGATCATGCGTTTCGTGGACAACCCGGACAGTTTTGCCACACACTAGTTTCAGGACGACCTTGTTGCTGTCCGGTGGATTCGGAATGTACCGACAACGTGTACAACTGCCGCTGCAGAAGAGTAGCTTATCAGCAAGTATACCCTCATGGAGCAGTAACACCAACAGTGGTACAAGCTCCCCGAAAGCATCATGGATGGTCAATTTGGACAATACTTTTCGTATTTTTGTTATTATTTGGTTGCTGCTACTGTCTATGTACATGTGGTCGACCCAATGATGAATACGAAAGAATTGATAATGCTGGGCCTTATCCTCCTCCACAGTATGGATCCTACAATGAACCAAACACGACTGGGGTATACGCAACACCAGTTCCAGCCGCAACAGGTTATGGCCCGCAAGTCGTTCAGAACTCTGGCGGATACGGTTCCCTTGCGTCTGGAGCAGTGGGCGCAGCCACCGGTTTTACGACAGGTATGATGGTGGATTCAGCACTTAGAGGTCGAGAAGACCGAGAACCAATCCCAGTTCAGAATACATCGGCACCCTCCTATATCGAGTTCAGCGGGGATGCTGGCGGGAACGACTTCAGCGGTGATGCTGCCCGGAACCACTTCAGCGGTGATGCTGGCGGGGACAACTTCAACGGTGATAGCGGAGACGACACTTTTGCAGGCGATTCCTAAGTTTCGCACTTAATCAAAATGACGACGACAATCATTCTTTATTTGATTGCTGTAATCATTAAAGAGTGCTTAATCACTCGCCTGTCATCGCTTGCGTGTAAGCACACTCTTTCCTCCACCACGTGGCACACGTTCCTCTTGATACATGTGTCATTACGTGCCATCTCTTTCCTGCATCATGGTTCATACACTCGTACTACAATCATTCTCACTTTATTCGTCTGCATGCAAACATGAAACTGTTTCCGTTTGTCGTTTACATACATTCACTCCCATCTGTTTGTGGATACAATGATTTCCAGTTGTTGCAGCAGCCAGAAGTGATACAGTCAGAATGTGCGCAGCAAGTGCGGATCGGTCATAATGCGCGTATTCTCAGTCGAACGCTAATTGTGAATTTGGATGTGGTTGTAAGTCGCTTTAAGAGCCGACTTATAAGCTTCAACACTCGTAGCTACAGTGGAAGGATCCCCGCACCAACGATCAAAATTTGCAGAGGAGATACATTAATAATGCGAATTACAAATATGCTCAGTGAGCACGAAGATGCGAATATTACAAATTTACACGCACATGGTCTTCATGTCTCACCAGAATGGCATTTCGACAATGTACTTACCAAAATCGCGTCAGGAGAAACGCTCGAATTTGTGTATACCATTGCATTCGAGCATCCCACCGGTACATTTTGGTATCATCCACACCATCACGGCTCCGTGAATACACAGATTACTGGTCTTATGGCTGGCGCTCTGATTGTTGTGGATGACGAGTACCATCCGCTATTTCCGACTCAATTGGCAATGATGGAAGATATCGTTATGGTTTTACAAGGGATTTGTTTCATAAATTGCACAAATAACCACGATACAATCATAAGCGCTCTGGTGAATCGATATGGGAATGTTGAGCCTCGCAGCAGTGATTTCTGGACACAGGTGGAGGTCGATCCGTCCATTTCGATGATACAAGATATGACCCAAGTACATCTAATTGTCAACGGGCAATATGTCCCTAGACTGACTCTGATCACAGGGGAGTTTAAGCGTTTTCGATGGATCAATGCGATATCAAACAATCTTGTTGAACTCATCTCACCTGAGTGTGAAATGTTTGCGATAGCATCGGATGGTGTGTATCGTAATGGACCTCCACTTCAAAAGGCTGTACTCGTGATACCTCCAGGCGGTCGAAGTGACATACTCATACGCTGCAAACAGGCAGGAACGTATTTGATCTCGGCTGAATCCGCTGCATCACGAGTACATTTACTCGGAAAGGTGAACGACCACCGTGTTGCATCCCAGCCAATTGTGACACTTGAGGTGTACGATGACATAGAGAGAATGTCGACAATCGTCACCGAATTGCCTCTCAAGCTTCCATTCGAGTATGAGCACGTAGTGAATTTGGTCGATATTCCTTCAGCGGCTATTCCAGAATACAACAAATACGACTATGAGTTCTCCATGGAAACCATTCCGGACCCCAGCATCCCGAACAAGTCAAAAGATATATACTCTGTGAATCGCAAGGTCTTTGACGAACAGTACATCAACCACACAATGCGAGTCAATGAGGTACAAGAGTGGCAAATTTCGACTCGGAATTACGGCACCGGTTGTGATCCCATTCAGCCCAGTCATCTTCCATGCAAACGCCTCGTACATCCGTTCCACATTCACGCAACCAATTTCCAAATTGTTGCGAAAGAGAAAGACTTCGATCCTTTTGATTTGCTGTATGAAATCGGGGAATGGCGCGATACGATTCCAATTTACTATGAAGCCAAAATACTGGTCCGATTCATGCCGAAGAACCATATGATTGGTAGAGTGTTGACTCATTGTCATATCTCCTCGCATTCTGACCAAGGAATGGCGCAAATGACGCAAGTTATTACGTGATGTGGACT
The DNA here is from genome assembly GCA_902706625.1 of Albugo laibachii. Taxonomy (NCBI): domain Eukaryota; phylum Oomycota; class Peronosporomycetes; order Albuginales; family Albuginaceae; genus Albugo; species Albugo laibachii. Next base: position 16,385 of record CACSLJ010000092.1, read on the forward strand.
ATGATGAGCAGGTGCCTTCCAATGTCATACTTTGTATCTCTTTCCTTCGTGTCAGGCGCACGGAGTTTGGATGATATGATCCACGAAGACCACCGATTCGAGTTTTGTGTCGTGTTCCTCAACACAACGTTTGTAAAGCAAGTCCGCGATATCTCTTCGGTCTGCTTGCTTGGTAAAAGAGCACTGAGAGAATACGGAGCACGAACAAGCAAGTGCAGCACGATGCCAAGCGTTCCAAAGATTTATCAATAGTGATGCGATGTGAAGCCCAAGTGCACTCCACAACAGACAAGGCAACCATGTAGAATGAATCGAAGGGTTCATCACGCAAGGTCTTGCAGAATGATTGCGTTGAGTACCATCATCTTTGCACATCATAGGAATACGCTGTGACCCAATCAGAAACAGCAATCATTCTACACAAAATCAAAGTGAATACTGCGGAAAGTGTATGCATTAGTTGTACGTCCCAGTTAAAAAATCTGGTGGGGCTTTTAAGAAAACCATATAAAAACAGCTCAATTTGTACTAATAGTATCAATTCATGTCATTTTCGCGAGCGTCGTAAAGAACGACTCATCAACATTGTCCTTAGCAATACTGTAACGTAGGAACGGTCGAGATACTACTCAAAGAAAGCGCATAATCGGTCATCGTAAGTCGCCATTCCATTCCTTCGAATAGCATTGTAATACTGGGTTTATTGCCAATCAGCGTTGTCTCTTGTATATCGCACGACATGAACCGTGTGATCGTGAACAGACCAATTAAGCGTACTTTATCCTATGTACGCCGAATGCATCAGCTGTGGCATATCCAGAACGTTTACTTATGAGACTGTATACGCTAAGCATGAAAGCTGCAAATGTCTACCAAGTACGTATCGTTATTTCGTAAAATTGTACTGAATTTCTCCACAAAGTGGTCAAAGCGCTTTTATGCAGTAAAAGTACACCTTTACACTGTATCCAGTAAGACTTCAATTGAACACAATGAGAGCTAACTGTGTGACCCCATTCTTCAGTCATTTTCAATTTGCTCCATGCAAACTCTACGACCTCCAAGCGTTCTACTATGGATACTTGCATTCCATCATGCAAATTTCGTCCAAGCGCACAAGTTGGCGCGCTTTGAACTCAGAAATCATTGGACGAACATCTATTCTTAGAGAAGTATGCCACGTGTCAGTACTGCCTGTTAGAAAAAGCTAGAGTCTTTGGCATTTCTTTGGAAAAATACACCAAAGATAAAGTGATTTCACAGTCCGTTTTTCTCCTCAACAAAGGTGGCAAATGTATTGCAATGACGACGATCAATGTCCTGGATTGGTTCAGTTGCCTGACGAAAAACCCGTACCATCAGCTGGAGGATCTGTCACAGACAAACTACTGAAAAGCCTCGGACATATACTTGGCTCGTTTGCGATCAATCACTATAAAGACAGGCCTGTGTGCCTGGTTCAAGCTCGTCTTGAGGTTACCGAACTATGCAGGGCCTGTCTGAAAGACACAAGTGTATCCAAGAGGGTTGGCGAATTCCTGTTTGTGCTAGGAAAATCTGATTATATCGTTCATGTCATGCGCACGCAGTATTCTGATATAGATATCCGCGAACCATGCATCGCATCCAGAGCTTGCACTTCGTTTGAGAGCGACTTATACCATGATGATCTACGTGATGCGGTTCACAATAAGGGGATCTCTATGTATTAAAAATCGAGAGAGGCTACCAACTACGTTCTCGGCATATTTCCATCAAAGCAAGAACGAAGAAAAGGCCGCCAGAATGTACCCCACCAAAAAATGCATTTGAAATGTGTCAAAGCAACGCTGTCGAATGGAAATAGCGCTTGGGAAACGACGCTAGGCTGCATGAAAGACTTGTCAAAATCTATGGGTGGAACTGTGCATTGGCTGAAGGTTGACACCAAGGCTATAAAATATGCGATGCTGCTGCTTAAAGTCGAGGAACGTACAGCTGATAACATCCAACATTCATTTTTAAAACTGGAGCATGTTTCCAAGAGTTGCGCCGTGCTTGAGCTTCGTATGATTCGAGAGTGTTGTACAGATTACCACGCGCAACTTTATACGCCATCGATTGGAGATCAAATTTATACCAACATGCCAGCACCGAGAGGAATGGCTACCGATCCAGATAAGCGTAATTCATGTGGCATAGCCCATTCCCGTGCTGAGTTATTGGAACAATGTCGCAAGTGCATATTGACCGATGACACCAATCGTGCGAGGATCATCAATGATGTAGCATTCCTGTTCAAAATCGAAGCGTCAAATCGAAGGAGAAGCTCTCAAGCTGCATTACCAATTCCAAAAGAATAGCCTGCGCAAAGTTTGTCGTCCTCCCGATTAAAATATGTTACCTTGAAGCGTTCAAGCCAATTGTACCGGAAATACAAGAGACAGCTTCAACGGGGTATAAGCATTCTTCACGAGCGAAAAAATCGGTCCCTTTATCTGGTGCGTCAAGTGGTATGCAGGTTACGGCTATGGTGGTTATATATGATAGGAAAAAGAAGTGCTTGGCACGTCTTCTCCTTGTTCATGAGATATTACTGGTATCAACCATTGGTAACACCGTCTTAATGGTCAAAAACGAAAAAGCGCCCAAGTGCAACTGTGGTACAGAAACAGAAAGAGAATTCAACCTCAATGTTGAATCACTGCAACAAATACCTTTTCACGATATAAACAGATACTATTATAGGCAGGGTGAGGAAAGTGGGTTCTTTACCAGAAGAAAATTTATAAAGTCACTTCCAATTGAGCCTGAGAATCCTTGATAATAGCCAACAATCAAAGAGGAAGAATAAAAGAAATCAATAGACTTTTGACATTGTCCTATTCCAACTGCACTCCATGTATTTCGTTGTATACGACTGCTTGTAAGCGACTTGAGGACGGAAGCTAGTCATTACGTCAGTAAAGATACATACATCCATGCAAGTTTCTGCAACAAGCCCGGACGAGGTCTGTTGGATTAGCAACAGTGTTGCAACAATCTGGGCGTTACTACATGTTCGGTTGCCCACTCTCGGGATCTGTTCGGGAGATGAGGGTACGCAGGCCGTAAACGGTATGGGCGGCGGAGAGAAGCGAAATATATTACTCTTAAGAGGCTGCTAATCTAATACGCACTTCTCATTTCACATCAAAGCTTCTAAAAGCTAACAAGGTCAAGACATAAACTGTTGTTTAGTACGTATCATGTGTCATGTACGTGACCATGAGATACTCCCTTGCACTAATTTCAACTTTGAGAAGTTTTTTATGCATCTGAAACAACGTGGGGAGTTTCGACAGACTTGATCTAGCAAAATAATAGTGAAATGGCCGAATCTCGATATGAGGACACTCACTTTTTACCACTACAGCCTTGATTAACCAGTTTTACATCCGCTTTAGTGTGCATTGGTACTGGAGCGTGGCTACAGCTCACTTGGTTACGAGAAGCGTAACGTGTTGAATATGAATGAGACAGCTTTCTTCTATTGTTCCATCCCAGACAAGTAGGGTGGGTGGCACAGCCTCCGCCCAGCGATTAGAAAAAGATAATATAATAGAATTATTTTGTCATTTTATTTATGGGAATATAAAAAAAATATACCAGTTAATCAAATAATTTAAAAATAAACCACAGGATTGAAAACTAAAAAAAAGTACCAGGGATGTTTAGTATACGTACGCTATGCACATTGTTGGAAGATGAATATGCGTGGTCTACATATCATTTGTTCTGTGTCGATTGGCAAAACCGGTTTGGGATGCGTAAGATCGTTTTAGCGATCATACGCATTTTGGCGAGCAACAGCAAACTAGCAGCTTCTTCGAGGGAAGGTATTACGCTAGTAAAAGCGATATCATCCGAGCAGTAATTAAATATAATCGCATGTGCAACCGTCCCTTTCGTGTGGTTTCGAGTGATAAACGGCGTCACAAAGCCGTTTGCACACAACTCGGCTGTTTCTTCGTTGTGCAGTTTGCATTTTCACAAACAATAGGCCCTTCAACAAAGTCTTCTTTGCACTCCTGCCAAGTATCCGAATCTTCCAAGGCGTCTCGTAGGCACAAAACTGCGAAACAAGTTGCTGCAAACCCTGCAGTCAGAGATATTACCATGACCTTTGGCAGGAAAGTAACCCCCATTATGATCCAAACGAAGTTAAAGAACGGAGAAATTCTCGCCACTTATGTGGACTGTGTTCACGCTCTCAAAAGACTGAAGGTCGAGATATTCGGAAGTGATGTTGAACAATACAGCCTCATTCCATCCTACATGGGTGAACTGAAGATTCGAGGTCACGGACGCAAGCTTGAAATGGTTAATGATGAATTTATGCGGTTGAGTGTCATTTTACGAGAAGGGATATAAGCCATACAGTGAGCGTGGGATATCCGTGGATGGCACATTTATGAAGACGTCAGTCATTGGAATTCTCCTTGTGGCGTGCTTTCGAAATGGAAACAACGAGATTCAAATTATCGGATTCGGGCTCGTATCGGTGGAGAATAAAGATAACTGGACCTGGTTTTTGAAGTTCCTACTTTCCCACCTCCAGCAACCTCCAGCATTCGTGATATCGGGGATAAGGGACTTTTGAAAGCTATGCAGACAACAGCACCAGGCGTCCCGCACTTTTTTTTGTTTTCGGCATTTGATGGAGAACTTTAACAAGAAGTACAAGTCCAAGATGTTGAAGAATTGGGCTTGGATATTGGCTCGCTCACGGACAACGGGGCAGTACCAGAAGGCGATAGCGAATATCACCATATTGGACAGCAGTGCGTCGGCGTGGCTTGAGGACGTTGGCCGTGAAAAATGGTCAACAGCTTACTCACCATGTCCAAGATACAACACTTTGACATCAAATAACGTGGAAGCAGTAAACAGCGTGTTTAAGGGAATTAGGAGTCTTCCTGTGATTGAATGATTAATGGGGATCGAGCGTTATGCAGCGTGCAAGTGGGTTGAAAACATTAGCAAAATGAAAGCGTGGAGAGTACTAACTCCATACGCATCACACAAGGTGGATAAATTGATGACCACTGCGAAGTGAGGTGAAATTGACGAAAGCTCATCCTCATGCTTCATTGTCGCAATCCGCTCAGATGTGGGAATATTTCGGTGAAATATGCGGTTCAATTTTGTGATAAAGGTGTACGATGCTCGTGTGGTTATTTCGAAGATGTTGGATCGCCTTGCGTTCATGCACTACTAGCACTGATGCACTCCGGAAAATTGCCCAGCATTGTCACGTACTTCCACGACTCCTGGAAATCATCGATTTTTGCAGCAGCCTATTCTGAGAGATCGGAAGATAAAATATTGCCGCTTGTGCTGAAAGATGTCCTTACATGTGTTTGCAATGCTCCATCTATTACGAAAAAAAGAGGGCGCCCGAAGAAAGGGCGGATCCCATCGCAACAAGCTACTGAGAAGATTGAAAAGCGCCAAATCAGAAGATGTGGAATGTGCAACAATTTTGGTCACAATGGCAGGACCTGTCCGATTAAGGACGTATCATTGTATACTTCATTATATCTACTACATAGTGCATATCGATTAGAGGTTTTTCATCGAATACTGGGTTTTCCTTGCTATAGATACAATAAAATACTTTGACATGCAAATGTTTCGACAAGTGTGTACGTTTCTTCGTGCTAGGATATAGCTATATTGAAGAAAACTACGTGCAAATTATAGTGTTAGATGCAAACATTTGTATAGCGTACGTATAGTAAACACCCGTGGTACTTATTTTTTTATTTTTTGATTAACTTGGTATATTTTTTTATACTCCCTTTATTTATTGAATTATTGTGAATTCTGAGCAGAAATGCTTACTCTATTGGACACAATAATATTGTGTTGTTTTCAAAGGTGTTGATTTTTCAAATTGATGGCTGCTGAGGTTGAATAAACGGTTGGTCGCTGGTTTTTGGGGATCCCACTGGCCTTGACACGTGGCTGGGGTTCAGCCTGCTGGGCCAGCTTCACACGCACAAATTTCTCGGTGCCCAGCGAAACAAAGCAAAAGTCAATGCAAGTGTGAGCGCTCTTCTACAGCAACGCAGGTGACTGCAAATTCACGTGCAACAAGTGCGGTTGCTCTCGAGCCCAAGCACCAGCGTCCGGCTACTCCAATCTGAAGAGCATCTAAACGCAAAGCATCCCGGATTCGTGGCCGAGTACAAGAACTTCACGCGGAGCACTGACACGGACCTCAGCGCGTACGGCTTCATGGACGAGCGAACGAGCGAGATCTACCGTTGGATACAGTGAGTTGTTGAGCGCAACCACCCACTGAGCGAAGTCGACAACCCGCTCACGCGCTCCATCTCTTGCCTCAAGCCGATCCGCGTCATGAAGCTCTACATGCAGCACGTGGCCATGAGCGTCGGTGCTGCTGTCGCGACAGAGCTCGGCGATATGTTTGTCGTCATATTAGATGGCTCGACGAATGGACCGCATCACTACGTGGACGTTTACGGTGTGTCCGCTGTCGACGGCCAGCTTCGACAGCCTCTTTTGGCTCTCTCTCCAATGGAAAGTGAACAGTCTGCGGACGTCCACATCGAGCTTCCGACAAACGTGCTTTGCCTGTACGAGAAGTTCAGTGACAAGAACAAGTTCATCGTCAGCGACAACTGCACGACCAACCAGTATATCGCCACCAAGCTTTGTGTCCCACTCGTCGGCTGAGCTAGTCATCGCTTCAACTTGGAGGTGACCAAATTCCTGGCACCCTTCTCGAGCTAACGGATCCGATCCACGCTCTCATGGTCCAGCTTCGCCAGCCCAACAACTATGCTGAGCTCTCGTTGCACACCGATCTGCAGCCGATCAAAGCCAACGTCACGCATTGGTCCTCCACGTACAAAAGGTAAAGCGATATCTCACCATCCGAGAAGCGGCAAAGTGAGTGGTGATCGTGGAAGACTTTATTCTCAAGCAGAGCGCTCACAAGAAGATCAAGGCTTTGTTCTTGCAGCTGACCGCGCTCGAGAGCGTAAGCAAAACTCTGCAACCGGGAAAGTGCTCTCTTTCGAACGCTCGTCTTCTCTTTGACTCTGTTGTAGAGAAGTATCCAGTCATGGGCGAGTACCTCCTTCCGACCGCGAGAAGTAACAACGAGCGAGTCGAGGTCGGTGCTGTAGTTTGCTACTGAGGCGGACTTGGCACCAGCCAGACCAGTGGGCGGCGACGACTTCACGACGTCCATTCTACGCCAATACAAGAAACCGCGCCGAATCGATAGCGGCATTGTTGTGTACAAGCCTCTGCTCAAGCTCAATCATCCGACAAGCAACCACTGCAAGCGTCTATTCTCCCAGTGCAAGCTGATCCTGACGTCCTAGCACTAGGCTCTGCTGCCTGCAAACTTCGAGATGTTGAGCTATCTTCGAGCGAATCGCAAAATGTTGGGCCCATCATCACTGGCTGGGTTTAACGAGAGCGACGCACAGATCTTTGAGAGTGCATTGCACGCAATTTAAAGACTAAATAAGTGCGTTTTGTGAATCCATAACCATCTTCCCACTAAAATAACAAAAAATATTTTGGAAAATGACTTGAAAGAAAAATGGCTGTTTACCACCATTGCCAGGGATATCTAAGCAAGTGTTTATTATATAAAAATGCCACAGCGAGACGTCAACTCACCTCCTTTTGGCATTTCTATGATTGGTCGATTAGCTCAGAAATCTGGCAATGGCGGGACTTAAATCCAGGGCAGTCGAGTTGGTCTGCCATGCCATCTCCAATGCACCAAATTCCCGAGCGCTATCATTGTGGGTATTGATCAGCTGATAAATATTATATTTTATTTTCCAAACGCTGCCTCAGCTCTAAAAGAGCATGGGCATAGCATGGGCAATTGGTATTACTTACAGTAATAGAAAGTTAAGTGGATACCATACAAACACCAACACAGATTATGTCTGGTCTGATAGAATTATATCGTATACTGCTAAATCCTCAAAAGTTGTTCTTGCTTCAGCCGGTACTGCATCATCTAGTACGAGGAACCCTCGATAGAGTGGCCATATGTTGCTTGGTTGGCGTCTAGCTTTCACAAGAACGAGAAAAATCGGAGACCTACTTAACTTGACCAGCACCGCACTAATGGCCCTTTCAAAAGGCAAAACGCAATGCACTAAGAAAAAGAGTGCACTTAGCATCTGCTGCGGAGAGTCGTAAAGACTCGGATGATGAACGAACAGGCTGGAATTTCCATATATTCATTGAGCTACAAAGCGAAGAGATTATTACAATCAATAGCAATTTCTAGTGAGTAGCACGCTTACGATTGTCTGACATTGCAAACATCCTGCTAGTCCCTCAGTAATTCATAATGATGTTCAAGCATATTGCAAATTTTTATGCGCTATATACTAAAAGCCTTGGAAATATGCTCGGACCTTACACCTAATTCAATCTATGGGGGTTCCAATATATCTGCCAAACCCATGATGAGATATCACGTTGTTTGAGTGATGAGCCGAGTACAGTATGGTGTATTGTCCTATGGCATCCTATGCCCTCGATTGCCCAATACGCACAGGGGTCGCCACTGCGCTGTAGTGTGTGAACAATAGGCACAGGCTAGAGGCTGAGGCGTGCCATCCACCCTACATACAAGTCTATCAAGAAAGATAAGATCGCAGGAAGAAAGCATAAGAAAAGAGGCGAACAGTAACTTTATGTTGCAATGGAGCTGGGACAACAAAGCTGCTACTTCTCTTCGTTGGCTCTGTAAAAAAACGCGCTGAAGGACACTCCGCTAAGCAGCTTCAATTGCAATAAAAACGCACATAAAAAGAATGGATGAAGTCAACGCTCTTTCTGCGCTAGTTATCGAAGCTGAACGATTAGATGCGTGTTACTGGTCGCCACATCCTCCTTCTTGTCGACAACATTTCATCGTACCAGATGGACGAGTCGCTTTCGAGCATAAACTTCAGATACTTCCTTCAATACGACTTCCTTTCTACAGCCTCAAGAACCGGAAATAATCAGATAGTTTAAAGCTCAGATTACCAAATTTCAGCATCGTCATATTGCTGACCACTTTGACGATCTTCTCTAGCAATTTTCAGATCTCACCGAGTTAACACATGTAGCACATATTTTTGATAAGACTCAACAAGGAAGATATATGGTACGTGCATTCTGCTTTACGGACTTAAATCGAATACATATGCATTAGTGATTGAATATTAGCAGGGATAGGAAGCGTGTCACACGCATACGGAAGAGTGTGTGTGAACTCTAAGGTATAGTATCAGAGTAAGCATAACGAGCTAAGGACCTAAGTCAAATACACCATTTCACACTCAATATCAAAGTTTTCTCGTTCTATATCAAATTTAATACAGTCTATATAAAAATTTCGCAATCTAATACCTACGAAGTGTAATACCTCGTTGATTCTGATAAAACAAAAGTTATTGGCAAATTCACTCTCCTACAGGCATGTTAAGCCTATCCAAAGCCATCACATGATATGGAGCAGTTTAACGGGAGCATGAGCTTCAAAGCTTTTCTGTAACAATCTCACGTGAGATTAGGTCAGCCGCAATTTCTGAGAATCGCTAACGATACTCCACCATAGTCGAACGATGTGGCAATTGCCTGATTGCGGCTCTGTTGCGAGCGAGGAAACGCTTCACAGCGCTTTTTCTACGTCGTGCACTTATTCTCGATTGCATTGAGCATCGGAGAGTACGTCCCATTTTCAAGATGGTCGGAGCAGCAAACTCATCGTCACGCGTGATATTCTCGACGCTGTTGTGGCACGGTGGGTTGTCCACCGCAAGCACGACCTCATTGAGGTCGTGTAACTGCGCAATGTGGCGTAGCAGGCGCTCAACGACTGCGTTGCAATCCACTGCCTTGAAGGAGCCGAAGTGACTCTCATGGTACTCGAGGCCGTGCCCAGAGACGCATGCGATCACATGAATATTCTTGCCTTTTCCAGTAGTGTTGTTTTCTACTACTCGCTCCCCTGACTTGCTCCAGCCGAACGAGCGCGCGCACCACAGATTGAAGTTTGTTTCATCCATGAAAAAGACTTATTTTACCATGCCGATTTAGTGGTAAATTTCAACCACGTACTGGTGGCGCTTCTTTTTGTTCACTAGCGAGTTGCGGTAGTCGTTGTCGCGGTGCGTTTTCTTGAGGGTGAAACAGGCGCCGATAAGAGACCGGCGGACCGTCTCGGGAGACATGGTGACGCTAAACTCGTCGTCAAAGAGCGCTTCCATCTCCTTCAACGTCAAGTTACAGTCGTCGGCGATTCGGTCGGAGAGAAAGTCGATGTGTACAGTCGTTATCTTGCGGTGACGGAAGCCTCCACGGTGAGGAGTGGGCGCTGTCAAGTTGTCCGTGTTACGCGCACGCGCCACCCAGTCCCAAGCTGTGCGCTTGTTGATGCCGATAAAGTTTGCGACGGCGGTCCAATCTGCGCCCGCATGTGCCGCGTCGATGACGCGCTGTATGGCTTCAGGCGTGTGCTTGGCTCTTGACATCTTCTGGAACAATACTCCCACCCCATATAAATAACGCACTGCAACAAATGGTTATTTCATATTATTAAGTTTTAGTAGGTTTTTTGATATAGACTGTGTCAAATTTGATATAGAACGAGGAAATTTTGATATTGAGTGTGTAATGGTGTATATCACTTTTCACCTTTCTTTCCAGCCCACCACCTCTTCACGTTCCAACAATTCCAACGTTACATCTGGTAGCACTTTGCGTCAAAGCGGGGAGTGCTGCGTGGATACGAGGATAAGTTAAGTTGCAGTTCGTCCAGTTCATCAGCCTGAATTCAAGAATAGGAAACTTCGCTGAACAGTAAAAGACAGAATGGGTGAGCCGTCAAAAGCTCAGTTACTACAGAGTGTGCTTGCTTTAATGGAGCAGCAGGCACATATATGATCAGAGAGTTGCAGCAAACAACGAAGGAGTCAAAGATTAAGTTAGAAGGATGCAAGTTGCCAACCTATAGTGGAGCAATAAGTGAATCATTTGAAATATAAAAAAACATCGAGTATTACTTTGAAGCAAGGGATATTAATACATGGCAAAAGACGGTACAAGTGCGTCTGCTGGCAATGTTGGGTGGAACCCTGTCGCACGGAGCCTTGCAGGGGTATATTGTGAAAAAGTTCGAAATCACATCACTTGAAGATTTGTTTTTAAACTGTCCAACGAATTTGTTCCAGCAGATCTTCAAGAACGCTTGCGTGACCAGTTGGGGGAATTATCACAAATACAATGCCGTGGACTTGATGAATACGTGGGTTATTTCCGCCATATAAGTGAGGTGCGCTTTCGCAGATGTTCTACGCTTTCGGAAGCCATCACAATATCATTGGACTATGAACGGTCACATCGTCGCTCTCGAGATGGAGAACGTTCACGTCCAGAGCCACGATACAGAAGCTTCGACAATAGATAGTTCCAGTCCAGTGGACCAAGTCCAATGGAAATCGACAATGTAAGAATGATGAGCCGCGATGAATGTCTGCTTCAATGTCTTTGCTTCAATTGCACAAAGCTAGGACGTCAAGCATCAGTATATTGAACAAAACGTCGCCAAGGACAAGTTACTGCATCACGACCAGCACAAAACTATCGCAATCAACAACATACTGAACAAGCATGTCAAACACGCCCTATGTTAGAGCATAATTTAGCAACTGTGGAAGAACTGGAACAGCCTATTGTGCATGATAATACAGAGTTCAATGCGGTGGAGCTTAATCGTAAGAGTAATATTTATGTTGCGAATGGACAGCTTGATGGCAAAAACGTGCGAATATTTATTGATAGTTGCGTTTCGACCAACCTGATCAAACGGGGTATAGCAAGAAAATAATGAAGACGGAAGTTGTCGAAGCTCAAGGATTTGATGGTAGACGAACCAGAAAACAAGTAGATGAAGCTGAGGCTTCTTGTGAAGTACAAGGAAAGAAGGTTGACGATATGTTATTTACAGAATGGGATTTGCCTAATGCTCACGATGGCATATTTGGTTAGCCATGGTTCATCCAACACAATCCTATTATCCATTAGACGAGTCAAATATTCGAATTATCAGAAAACTTGTTTATGTGTGGAAGAACGGGTACCAAGACATGTTCCAAGGTCCAAGATATAAAATACGAAGAATTATATGTGGTTAAAATATCAGCATCGGATTGTCTAGTACCTGTCATACCATCAGAGTTGAAATCTAATTTTGATCAATTCAAAGACTGCTTTACAGACAAGTTACTCGACGGTTTACCACCAAGGCGTGCAGTGAAATTTGATCTCCAGCCAAAGTTGGGTGCCATACCAAGTGCACGTCCGCCATTTCGACTATCAAACCCGAACAACTTGCTTTGGAAGAATTCGTACGCGACAATGTCAAAAAAGGATGGATGGAAGTATCAAACTCTCCTTAAATTTCTAATATATTTGATGTTCCAAAAAAGAATACGGCAACAGGGATGACAGTGAAACGTGCTGAATGGTCGCGTAGTGGTTTTGCAAAAGTGCGGAAACGTTGGGTCATTGACTATCGATACGTCAACAGTCAGAAAAGAATTCCGAAGATTCCTCTACCATAAATCAACGAATTATTTGATCAAATGCTTGGTGGAACTGTGTTTACTGTATTAGATCTAGCACAAGGCGATAATCAGATGCGTTTAGAGCCAAATACTCGCCCTTACACCGCATCCAGATCACAAAAAGCATATATCAATGGTGTGTTGCCGATGGGATTGGCTGGCATGCCAGAAGTTTGGTGTCGACTTATGCGCATATTTCTATTTATTATGATATTCAATGAAATAACATGTGTAACATCTTAGCATGGTATGCGATGTTCTTGGATCAGAGAAACTGTATGGCCGTCTGTCCAATTGTGATTTTGGCAAATCAAGTGTGCGGTTCTCGGCCACACAATCACATCATATGGGATCAGAATCGATGCAAATAAGAACACTGCAATCGAAATGTATCCTGTACCAACAAATCGTAACCATCTTCTAAGCTTCTTGGGTCTAGCTGGCTACTGTCGAAGGTTTATTTGTGATTTTGCACGACTTGCATTGCCACTTAATAAATTGATCAAGAAAGATGCTGAATAGATTTGGCTGAAGGAACATGATCATGCTTGCCGCGCATCAAAGTTAGCATTACAACAGGCTCCACTTGCCTGATTCAATTGCCGATCTGCAGTAAGAACAGATATTTTTGGTATTGTATCTGTGGTGCCCTATCGCAGAGAGTCAAAGGATCTGATGCTCCCATTGCCTTCTATTCGAAAAGCTGGGAACCTATGAAATGAAATGGCCCGTTCATGAGAAGGAACTACTTGCAATCGGTTGCACTCTACAAAAAGGGACATTATCTTCATGGACGTCAGTTTGACGTATTTACAGACAATTCGGCATGCAGATGGATGCTACACCTGGAAAAGATGGCCCCCAAAATTGCACGGATGCTGACGTTCTTCTCGAAGGTCGTTTTTGTTTTGCATCACGTTAAAACGTACAACCAATGTGGTGCCGGATGCTCTCCCTCGACCGGCACAAGAAGCCTTGAAGGTATGTGAGGAATCCTGCGTCGTTCAAACATCTCATGTTCATGGCTGTAATGAAATGCAACAAGAAATATCAATCTATACAACATCATGTGGTATCTTCTGCGTATTTAAGACATCGTCCTTATCCAGATTGCTGCCTCTTCGTCTCCATCTTGGACATCCCGGGGATGAAACATACTGTCGAAGTAAGGCATCAGCAATTCCACGACGTTGAGACACAATAGGCATCCGTTCATATCTCTAATACAACAAAGACATCTTTCCAAAGTGGTTATTCCAGTAGTCCAAATTTTATCATGGCATGTTATAGTTCCGGTGGGAACGAAGAGTTTGTGAAGAATAATGGTTTGATGTTCTTGCGAACGAAGCACCCAATGCTGCGATTCTGAGTGCCTAATAACAACAAGCTGATCACGAATATAATACAAGAATTTGATGATGCCCCAGTGCCTGCACATCCAGGAGCTCGACGAACGCAGTTGAAGGAAGCTCAATGATATTGTTGCTCTAAACTAGAAAAGGATATCAGCGACTATGTTTGCAGTTGTCAGGCTTGTGCACGATGAAAGACGAGCAATAGGAAGAAGATCGGTTTAACGATGCCAATTACTACACCTCAAGAATGCTGGGAAGTTGTATCAATGGATTTCATAACAGGACTGTCAGTATCAGAAGGATTCGATGCCATTTTTATCACAGTGGACAAATTATCGAGACGTGCAATGTATCCGACAACTTACTCAACAGCGGATGCGGAAGCTAAATCGAAAGTAATGTGTAATTCGTCACTATGGTTTTCCAAAATTAGTTATGACCACGTCTCATCGAGCGCAAGCAGATGGTCGAACCGAATGCCGGATTTTGATACTAGAAGATGCGCTTCGGTGCATGGTATCATATCATGGTGACGACTGGATACAACATTTAGAAACGATCGAGTATGCTCGTGCAATACTTGTTAATTTATCAACCAGGCTAACACCCTTGAAGTTGACATCGGTAAAAAAGTTCGAAATCTAATTGCTATGGAAGATTTAAAAGTTCATCATATGGAAGTTGCAGAATTCGCCAAAACCTTTGCCGTAAACTGGCAAGAAGTTATCAGATTGGCACAAGAGAACTTAAAACAAGCTCCGATACGACAGAAAAAATATTATGACAGGAAGCATCTGGCAGTAACATTTCAGGTTGGAGATATTGTCATGTTGTCATGTTGGATACGAAAAATCTTCCATTGAAGACTATAGCAAAATGTACATCCCTTCAGAAAGCTAAATTGGTAGCAAAGAAGGTTGAGCCGTTCGAAATTAAACAAATGATTGACAAGAACGTAGCTCGGTTGTTGTTACCACCAGGCATGAAGGGTTTGCATCCTGCTTTCAATGTGGAATTACTTAGTCACCACGTCAAAAATCCACCCAGATTCTACGCAAGACCAATTCCTAAAGCAGCTCCAGTCATACTTGACGATGTTGGTGAATACCTTTATGTCGTGGAGTCCCTTCTTCAGCGTAAGATTCATAAAGATAAGATCATGTTGTTGGTCAAGTGACTCGGATATCCAGCGCATGAAAGTACATGTGAACAAGAGATAAATATCAAACACGTTTTGCATTGGCATCAATTCCTTGAAGATTTTCAAAACCGCCAACGCGAAGTCAAATCTGGGAGGATGTAACACATATTCTTGATGATACTCATCAAGGTAGGTGTATGGTACGTGCGTTATGCTTTCCGGACTTGAACCGAAAACATAGGCATTGGTAATTGAATAGTAGCAGGGGTAGGAAGCGTGTCACACGCATACAAAAGAATGTATGTGACCTCTAGGGGACAGGCTCAGAGTAAGCATAGCGAAGAGAGGACCTGATTCAAATATATCACTTTTCATTTTTTTCCAGCCCACCACATCTTTACGTTCCAACAGCTCCAACGTTACACTGAGAGGTGCAAAGGAAAAGTTGGCTCTTTTCTAAGTGCTGGTGTGCTTTCCGCTATGCAGTGGGCTAAATCAGCATGGTTGTCTGTCGTGCGCACGACCGTAGCACACTGTTGAAGATACACACAAATATATGATTTCGGCATGCAAGAGCTTTCAGAGAGCTAGCTTTCATAAACTCCAAAAGTAGCGTGATGACGCAGAGTTCACTCGAGATTTTATTTGGTGAATCTTTGACAATAACGTTAAGAACAGAATATATACCTTTATATTCTGATATCATCATGCAATTACATACAAAGATGAGCTATTTTCGATAGGTCCTAATGGTGAGGGACGTCTTTAATCTCTTCTAGTGTTATCCTTTCACTCTCCACTGCGTCCAGATTCACAGATGCCGCCTCTCCATGCAAGCGCTTCGACTTCAGACCGTGACGCTTTTGAAATCTGTAGAGCCATCCATGGGAGAACACGAGCGCCTGTAGCTTAGCTGTATCTGGAGAGTTGCCGCTTCTGACTAGATCGCGTCGAATCTTGTCCGCTTCGCTATAATCGCACCAGTGGAGATAGAAAACTTGTACTCTTCACACTGACGAGTCCATAGCAATAAACGCTCTTCAAGTTCTATAGAGGAGACGGTATGTTTTGTCTTGCCCTCTGGATTCCGCACAGTCACATTGAAGGGGCATTCAAGGCACGGTATATCAGTTTTCTGCCCGGCGTAACTGTTAGATTGAACGTGACTTTCGCCCATGCAGCCAGCTCATCCTGTGTGAGCTCTGAATGCGATTCACTATACGCGCGTAGTGCTTCCTTTTGGGCGTGTGTCATGCGCGCACGCGTACTCATTCTGCTGCTTTGTTGACGAAGGACAAATGCCCGGGATGTATGAATTGATATCACAAATAATGTAAAATACATAGCTATAGGAATAATAAGGGTATCTATTTTAGGCAATGGTCCTAATGAGGCGCGAGATCTGTCCTCTCCGTTTTACAATACAGTGGTAGCAAAGTGAGATCTCGATACACGAAACTTTTCTCCATTTCGATTTGTGTCTGCATGCGAGTGATCCACTCAGCCTTGACAAAAGCTGACATATAGTGACGTGCAAATACACTGATGTATAGGGTCAATCTTATTTCTCCTCCCGTTCTTTTGACTCGAATATACATGACCTGGCATCTGGCGTAAATAAATTGTAGTTTCCAGCATAAAGACTGCCATCTCCAGCATTGAGCAGTACAACCCACTCGACATCGGTGACCTGTCTTGGGTGCTAGGCTTGTCTTCGGTAAGGAGTAGCTGATATCCATACTGAATCCATCATATACGAAAGAGAATACAATTTCGAATAGACATTTGTACGCCTCGGTCATGTGAGTTGTTTTCGTACCACGCTTCAATCGTGGTGGGTCAAATCCAAAAGCGTTATTTTCGAATCCATAGCACTTGTATCCATCAATAGCTAAAATGAGATTGTGTGGTTCCTGTCCGATTGTATATGATACTCAGTGACATCGATAGGTTCCTCAACCTCCATTCCACGTATTTCATTTGTAGTCAATGTGGTTATATATGTTGACGGACACGTTTGCTTTCCGGATTTGCTTCTTTGCCTTTCTTTCTTCTCTTTCTGAATCAAATTCTGCTGTAGTTGTCTCCATCCAACTAATTGTAAGCGATTCGATGGCGACGATATCGCATTCACATTATTATAAGGTCCCTCTGCTTGTGCTCTTCGTCGATATCGTCGAAAACAAGACATCCGGCGGTAGAATAAAACTAATAATAAAACAGTTTGAATGACCATAAATAACAAAATGAAGAAATGATAATTGTTATTTTGCGATTTTGCTGGAAATAATTGGTCACCATCCACCACACATAAATCACCAATAGAGCTTTCCCAATCTGGATCTTGACAATGTTGTACACAGACACATCCCGCTGATCCCACACAGTAAGTGAATTTGGACGTTTTGTTCGCTACGGCACATTCAACACATGCGGGATCATTCGCAACGCAATACGTTGAATTCACTGATGGGAAATACGTGACAGAAGGGTACGTTCGGTCACGAATGCGTCGGTAGTCCAGCTGGGGAATGTATGCAGCGATGCTTTTACAGATTCCATTTGATGTTAGAACGCATCCCTATATAAAGTATAAGTGATGAAAAGTTAATGATATTCTCAACAAACCTCCAGTTCGCGCTCTGCTACCGCATTGAGACAGTCAAAACACGTTCGAGGCTTCCGACAGGCTGCGCCAATTTCTAACCCGTAATACATACACGTTGCTCCAGTCGATCGATTGGAAGGAGGTGTCGTTTTGGATGGAGAAGCCTTGTCTTCCATGGCTTCATCCAGTTTGTCTTAAGGAGAGAGATTTGTATATGAAGTTTAGTATACTTTTGGAAAAATAATATTATTTCTAGATTAGGGTTCTATAGGTTCACAAAAATGTTCAGCGCGTTGAGAACATTCCTTTACCGTTTTGCTTGTAAAATAGCGAGAAATTCACTCTTTTGACGTTTGACAGTTTGACGTTGCGGGGTTTTAGACGCTTTGCTTCTTAAGATTGGATCATGCGAGGGAGCTTCGTTCGGTACGTCTGCATGCGTGCAGGTGAATACAAAGGGTTTACCTGTTGCATTCTATACACATCCTTTCAGAACTTTTGAAATACTCGATGCATACTATACGCACCGTGCTAAACTTGGTACTTTTCTGAAGAACGTGACGGAAGGAAGAAGAAGATCGAAACATTCTGTCTCGTGCCAACTTGGACGATTTGATATCGTCGACCACAGCATGCTTTTCCTCCAAACTTCTCGATACATCGGTTCGTCGAAGTGCTTGCATTAGCTATACATATCATCAGCATGAACTATACATCATCGTACACCATACACACTGTACGGTACCTCACGCGCTTCCGCGTCATTATCCGGAGAACCAAACGCTGTTCCACCCACCTTTGTCTTTGCGGTCTCAGTTCTATCTTCCTGCTGTTGCAAGTTTCTCCATCGTCGAATACGTCGATTCATTTTCGCACGCTCTGAGAAAACCTTCATCTCTTTCTTCTCCCGTTCGTCATCCGAAGCAGAATCATCCTTCTCCAAAATTTTCTGATCCTCCTCGGAATCAGATTCAGACTCAGAAGTGATATAAATTTTTGGCTGATTTAAATGTCGTTCCCGCAGTTTCCTTTCCATTTCCATTTCTTCGTCTTCATTGTTCTCTGACACGTCTTCGCCATCAAGGACCTCCTCATCTGACTCCAGTAATCCAAGACGAGCAGCTTCGTTCTTATCACCGTCTACAGCCACGAGCTCGTCGAGATGGAATCGTCCGCGCGCGGATTCCGGTAGACCACTTGTTGAGAATACTCGGCGATTGCGACCAAAACCTTCTTTCACATTTCGCATCACTGCACGCACTCTTTTACGATCGATTTCTTCTTGTTCTTTGCGGAATAGCGTATCCAAATCTCGTTGTTCAGCCAATTCATCGTCCGAAAGCTCGTCGACAATTCCTTTGAAATCATCGTCTTGCAATTCCAAAGCTTTTCGCTCCTCTTCCGCTTCTTTTTCTCCTTGCGTCATTGTACGTGCAACACCGAATCCAAAATCACCGAGACCTACAATTTGAAGCACATTTTCCTCTTCTTCTTCTTCAGCTTCTGATTCGACAAATGCGCCTTTGACCAAACGTTTGCGCTTTCGAGCGATTACGGACTCTTTACGGACGAGTTGGCGATATATAGAGGCTTTGTCACGGTTGACATCCTTTTCAATGTGTTGGGTTGTCGCTTGTGGCTCGATAGGGTCCTCGTTATCCACATCCTCTTCGACCACAGGCGATTCCAAAGTATTCCTTTCATCACTGTCGGCTATTTCCGGCGGTTCTTCTGTTTGTATCTCAAAAGACTCAGAATCAATTTTTGTATCTGATTCATCTGAGTCTGCGTCGTATTCGATTGGTTCCGCTTGCTCTTTCAGTTGTAATTTCATCGTTTCTTCTTTTTGAAGCTTTCTTAGCTGTTCTTCAAAAGAACTGTACCCGAAAAGCTTTGCCATTCCCGCTGAACCTTGCTTGATTGCTTGATGACGAAGATTTCTCACTAAACTTCGCTTTTTTGATGCAGCAGGCCCGGAAGGAGCTGCGACTGGCAGGCGGAATGTGCCGTGTTTCTTCGCCTGAGAGGTTATATGGCCATCCAGATGCGGTGTAGAGTAAAAACTCTCGAGATTTTTGCGTTGCGATTGCTCTAGTTCTTCTTTTCGCTTCTTCAGCTTTCCCACCAAGTTCCGCATCGCTTTGTCATACTCCGATGCTTCAAGCTCATTTGATTCGTTCTCAACAACTATCAATGCGTCTGTCTTTTCGGTACTTTGATGCGATTTCTGGCATTGAATTTCTTGCAATAAAAGCTGCGTTTCAAGCGCTAATTCCGCGCAAGTGTCCATCGTTTATCCGACAAATTCCACTGATTCCCGCCGAAATGCATCTGATTATAGTTATATTTTATCGAATCAAATAACTTGAATATTGCCCAATCAAAGCGGGCGAAATAGTCGCAGCGGCAACATGTGGAATTGAATGCTTTCAGCACAACTTGTTATATGAGCTCGTACAGCGAACAAAAAGTGAATAGCTTTACTTAGTCAGTATCTCTCCCATCGAACGGATCTCCTGCTTCAACTTCTTTCCTAAAATACCATGTCTCTCCGTCATAAAGTGATTTTGTATTCAAAGATGCGTATGGGGCGTTGATAATTTCTTGTAAGGGATCCTCTGATGTGATCTCATCGTCGTGAAGCATCGAATCGGAAATCAGAATCCCGCTGAGAGCCGTAAAGAACAGAATGGCTGCGACACCAAACATGATTCTAAACGTCTTCATAGACCGTTTTATCAAAGTGGCCGATCGGATGATATTTTTAGATTATTGCGAAATGGATACAATGGAGTCAAATAATTCCCTTGTAGCTCACTGAATTACTCAAAACTGTGAGCCTTTTTTATTTCCTATTCCACGCGGATTTGCATCTTTCCAGTCATCCCACTCGCGATCTTTCCAGGTCGCCTGATCTACTAGCTGCGAATCATCTTCATCTCCATCTTCTTCTAATTGTTCGATTCTTCGTGTTGGCGTAGGCGCACTTCTGTAATTTACAATACTTTGAGATAGTAATGGAACTTGCAAAAGTGAACATACCTCTGACGTTCGTCTCGTTCTTTCGCTTCTTGTAGTTGTTCTTCCGCATGCTGCGCTAATGACATTGTCGGAAGTCGATGACCAGGTTGGAATACACCAGCTCGGATGAATTCTCGTTTCATTTCAAATCGCGGTGTGATCTGCGTCACTGTCTATCAAGTAGCACATGTCAAAAGTTGTATTTCATGTACGCCACATAAATCGTACAATTCCCTGATTTTGTGGAACCACATCATTTTCGATCGGAATGTTCATTGCGATAATGCTTTCCAACATGGTTCGCTCTTGATTGTTGGCACTTTGCTCCGTCAGCGACTTGATGACTGCTAATTCAAGAAAGCTCAGCAGAATCTCCCTCTCCTTTTCTTCATGCTCGTCGCATGCTTCCTGATCCTTCAGCTTGCTTCTCGAACAAGTTATCTCCGCATACAGTGTCTGAGATTGCTTCGATCTATCTTCTAATTCGCGTTGTCGGTTGAATCGCTCAATTTTGACTTCTCGATCGACTGTATACTTTTTCGAATCCATCTGTTCATACTGCTCTTTCCGCTGCTTTTCCGATAACAGTCCAATCATTTCCATTCGATCCAGAAATTCAGTGTGGAAAGCATCGGCTTCTTGCAGCATTTTTATACGCAATTGCATGCTCTTAATGCGCTCAAAATTAGCAAATCGCTGTTGGGGTATACACATTGCAAGATAAAATTCCAATAACACAGCGTATAGCTGCTCATTGCTCATTTCATGAAATTGCTCGTTTGATGTGAGCAGCGATTCATGTTGGCGTTGTTGGAGACATTGAAGCACGTACTCGACTAGAGAAGCTAGACGTGCTTCGCAAGACGCATTCGCTGACTTATCTGGGCCTTCCACATCATTGTAATCTCGATACGCTCTCGCATAATCGAAGCGTATACTTGCTGTTTGGCTCATACTCTCTTTTACTTTTTATGCGCAAATAAAAGTGAAATTACACTAATAGACAATGGAAGAAATGGACACAAAAGTACTATGAATTCCGTCGCATAGTATTATTACTGTTAAAGTGAGAATGTCGGAGGGCTTATTGTGCTTTTCCTCTTCCTGTTGCCATGTTGAATTCTCCAAAAAGCGCTTGTGCGAGTCCAATTCCACTCAAGCCAAGAATAACGTAGAAAATCGTTTTGTCGGATTTGCGGACGAGATATGTCGGCACTTTCTTATGCGTAAACAATTCTTGATCTTGGGGTACACGATTGGACTTATTCATCAAGCCCGATATCCCTCTCTGTTGTACAAATGATCTCATGAAACGTGCTCTCATTTTTCGTCTTCCAAAGCTCGCGTTAAAAGTTGTCTACTTTCGTATTTATTTATAAATTGCAAGTGCCGGATTCAAACAGGGACTCTGCGTTTCGATACTCCTCTTTTATTGATAAAATGCGATATCAAATGTACCTTTCATACATTGATTCGTTTATAATCTCTATACTATTATCTTTCGCGAGACCTCTAGCATCCCTGCGATCGCATATCCGATCTCAATCACTTTTCTCTTTTTCCGATTCTTCCTTTTGCACCGCAGCTGCAAGCTCTGCCGATAAGTCGCTACCCAAATGCTGTTTCCATCTCAATTGATTCACTATTCGGAATAGAAAGGCTTTCGTTTGTAATTGGAATTTCCCAAACGCTGTGGTCGGAAATGGCGCAGTGTCCAAACATAACACTCCAGGCACTGAAAACTTGTCACTGAATCCCATTCCAAAGAGTATCGCTCCAGGGCCCCATTCCTTCACATACGAAGAGAGTTGATTCATAATAAGTCGTTTGCTCACAATCTGAGCGCCATAATAATTCTTCGCATCCATCCATCGGATGGGAGTATCGTTGATAATAACAGGATCCAGGAACAAGATATCAGGTGAGATAATACGCCGACCATATTTGGCTTCTTGTTCTGTTCCAAGTTCTTCTTCGGTCCTACATATCTCTTGAGAACTAATATAACTGAGATGATAAATAACTCACTTGAATCGAATGCCATGACAATGAAGATACGCTTTTAGAGTTGCCTCTAGCGATTGGACATTGTAGGACCGAGCTTCCAGGGATGGATCACTGCGATGAATGCTGTCATTTTTGGATGCACGCTTCAATTCTTCACAATCCCGACTGGATAGATGATGGTTGGGTTCCCGTAGAGCATTCTACAAGCAAGAATTAGATCATCATAAGCGCCCACAATACAATTCGAACCCTTATTTTGAATGTGGAAAATCCCCGTGCTGCCAAAATCACACGCATCAACGAGACTGGAGGATAATTATGAGCATTTCCAAGATCAATCAGACTCTTTCCATCATTATATTCCTTTGAAATACGATGCATATTCATTCTCACACGATGTGTATTCACCAGTAAAGACATTCTTTGCAATTGTTTCCTCAAATTAATTGTCATATTGGTCGTAATTGGAAGCATTTTCAGCAATTTTTCAATTCGATATACTTGTGATATGTGCAATCGCTGGAACGTTTCTTGCTGTAAAATCAATCCTGCAGCTTGTGTTTCAAGTACTTGTGGAATCGGTTGGGTGGGCCATTTGAGAATAATTGGATTTAAATCGCCAAATTTCTTCTTGGCGGATTTGATGGATTTGGAGGTTATCGCTAATCCTGCAGGACCATTTCCATAGACTTGCCATTGTAAGGAAGAATAGACACTGGCCATCGCGTAACAAGGATCCAAACCAACCGCTCGAACACCTTCCATAACTGTTAACGCGGGATCTTTACGCTCAGACTCCAAGGATGTGAGGGATGGAATCACAGGTTCCACGCCAGCAAGACGCATTTCTACCAGTAGATCAAGGAATATATCTGCTCGCCATACGATGGATGATCGATATAGCCAGTGCATGTACGTGTGGATGGAAATTGGTCGCATTTGACGCAATTCTTTGAGGACTTTAATGGCACCTTCCAAATAGTGCGCTCTGGTACATATCTTGAGGATGGTATCTAACTCATCGAGACAAAGGGGTACATTTGCTTGATTCATTAATTGCCACAATTCAATGACTTGTTCGCCAGCGGATGTCTCATCGCAGGTTTCTAAGACTTTATGAAACGTGCTGGATTCAACATGACGACCTTGATTCAAGATATCTTTGAGGATTTTGATGGCTTCTTTGGGTTTGTTTGCTTCGCAGCAAGCGAGAACGCCTGGGAGAAGGAATTTCTCATCGAGACTTGGATTTCCATACTTTCGATACAATTCAAATAATTCATTTCCTTTTTCGAATGAATTGGAGCGTAACTCGGATAATAAACTTGTTATTTCGGAAACGACAGGTAATTGAGTCTGTAATTTTGAGATTTGATGGAGCGTTTCGATGACTCCGTTACTCTTGGACTCTAATAAGGTGATTCGTTCCGTGTCATCTGGAAGTGAGGGTGCTGTTGAGGGTTGAGGCGATGTAACCTCACTTGCGACTTCACTCGTAGTGGTCTTGGTCTCCTCAACCTTTGATACTTTGGGTACATTTTTGACGGGTGGACTCTCTGCTGGTGGTTCTTTAGAAACTGTACCACTTGCTTCCTCCTTTACTTGTGGTTTCTGAGTAGCCGCTTTTTTCTTCTTGCCTAATTTTTTACGTTTACTTTTACTGGAAACCGGACGGTCCGATTCTTCTGATTTGGTTACGGTTTCCTTAGAATCTTTTAAAGCAGTGGTAACTTTTTGAGTATCCTTTGCGGTGGGCACAATATCTGCGAGTAAATTGGGTACATTGGAGCAAAAGCGTAAGGGCAACCGATACGCAACAATCGACGCGACGTTTTGGTATTGAACGCGCTTTGTCAAACGTAACCTGTGCTCTAACGAAAGACGACCACTGAGATCGTAAGCTCTTCCACACGGTCGTGCTAAGGTACGTAATCGCATGACTGGTGCTATGCAGACTACTGAAACCGGTCGGAAACTGGTATTCACACATTACATCAAGTTTGGTCGACTACACCGTCTACACTCCGAAATTTCATTCCCTGCGTTATCGATTTCGTAACTCAGGACAGCCCCCACCAGCTTGACGGAGTGTGATATCTTTCACAAGTGATTCGGATAAATGACCCGTTTTCATAAACGATTTCATATGCAAAATCGGATAGCCTCCAACAAGTGATAATGACGCGCCATCAATGCTCTCTGAATATTGCTGCGGATAGTGATCACTCAATCTGTCCACCTTTGAATTCTTATCCATACCCGCGTGCCTCACCACATTAAGAAGCGAATCGATATCATTCATCTTCATGTACGGACACGTAGCGCATCCTCCAGCTGTAGAACATCCTTCCCCTCCAGCACTACCCGGCACCAATTCCTCGTCTTCTTTTGTGACAGCGTCTGCTGCAACGGGAAAGATAATTTCGACTTGAGGTTTCGCGGAAGCCCGACTCTTTTTCAGCATCGTTTGCACACTTTGCACAATGGAAGTGATCATACCAGCCTCTGTGCCCAGTACGAAACGCAGTGTCTCACTAGATGATCGATCAATCGCCTCCTTGGTCTTTGCCTTGATAAAGTTGAGTATGTTTGATGTGGACCCCACAATTCCGCGATCGTGTTGCTTCAAAACGAAATTCGATAAGTATAACGTTTCAGAGAAATTACGGTGGGTACCTGAGCTTCAATAGCGAGCATGAACATTTCTCCAGGCACTTCAAAATGCGCTGTGTGGAATGCATCATGGTACTCTTCACGCACTCGTTGTGTCACTTTGTCGCCAAACATGTGATGAACCACGCAATTTCCTTGCTTAAAGTACTCGAAACGCCCAAGCAAATCCAAAATCCTGAGAGATATGTGAGACACAAAATCCATCCAATCTCTTCAGTATCCTTACGTTTTCTGACTGTGTTTGGGATGAATTTGCTTGATTTTCGAATCAGAAAGTTGTGCGAGATGCTCAAACATCTTCTCGAGATTCTCACCCATATACGTATCAGGACCATACCAAACTGTAAGGTCTGGAATTTGAGAGAACGCTTGCAAGATTGTGTGCACCACATTCGATGAGGTGCATGTGATAGTCGGAATTGTGTGGTGAGCGAAAGCCTTGCTTCGTAAGGAAGTATTGATGTAAACGACATGCAAGCTAGATGGTTTCTGTGCAGCCTTTTGCAAAAACGCCGTATACGCCTGTTTTTCAGCCGATTCCGCCAAGCTGCAGCCAATTTTCTTAGAGGAGAGGCGATATACTGGAAGATGTGAAAATTCGTGGGAATCCAGCGTCGCACGAACACTTTCAGCCATGAAATCAACGCCCAGTACGGCAAGGGAGTCAACACCTTCTACAGCCATTCGACTGGCAGCTTCTCCCATCGCCAGCGAGTCCGCAATGAATGTATGCGGCCATGTCAATGCATTCAATATACCCTGTGAAACCACATAGTATAAATTACTAGAGGTCTTCAGAAAAGTACGAAAGTTACCTGGAGTTCTGGGTCCATGTAGAAATGAGCTACGATTCCCATATTCTTTTCATGTAGTAATGTATCCAATTCTGTGGCGATTTCTTCATCCGGTTTGAAATACTTTGCTTGTGCTTGTGCAAATGAACCTTGAGCAGATATATTCTGATCGCTTATCTGAAAGCATGACAGTTAAGTGGTCAGAAGCAATGCGATGCTTTGTATGTTCTCACTAAAATGGAAGGAAATGGCTGACTCCAGCTCGCTGTTAAAGAGCTTGATGTACGTTTTATCGTAGGATACGAACGTCTCGCTGTGAGACGTATTCCACGGGTCCACATGGTTGACGCCACGGCTCAGATCTTCTCGTACTGTGATTTGCTAAATTAAAGCTTGGAAGGAAAGTCCTCACGTTATAAAGAAAGTTTTCAATTCGTCTATTTTGATTATCATTTTGCATATATCTAGTATTTTCACTCGAAATCAGTGGAAAGCTCCAAACCGGTGAGGAGCAAACTTTGACATGTCGAGTTCAGGAGTTCGTCCTGAAATAACGTCTGCCAATAAAGCTCCCGCACCGAAGGCAAGCAAAAATCCTTTGGGTCCGTAACCACCGTTGACGGAAATATTCGGAATACGTGTGTGCCCGATAAGTGGAACATCATCTGCGGTTGCGAGTTGACAACCCACGTGCGTTTGCATTTTGCTTACATTCAAGTAACCCTCCGGAAATAGCTCCTGTGCTTGGGTCAGCAACAGCTCGATGCGCTTTTGCTGATGTGCAAAGGATGTTTGTTTCGAGAATAAGCTGCTTCTTCGTGACGTTCGTTCCGTTTCATCCCCATCCGTTCCTTCTTGGAGCTTTGCGAAATCGAGTCGACCAGATATCCGCACCATACCTTCGAGAGGGGAAACTAGTGTAACCCCGCCCACGTAAATATTACGTTTTGGAGGTAGGAATCCTTCGCTAACTGGTACGGAAAGGATGTAACCTTTGACGGGGTACATGTTCAATTCGAGTCCGGCACGTTTCGCAACCGTTTTGGTTGAGTTGCCTAGAGCCAAAACGAAATCGTCCCCCTCAATCAAAGATCCATTTCGCGTTTGTATCGCAAAAGCGCGTTTACTATCACACAAAAACTCTTGGATTTCGGTTCCAAAACGAAACATGACTCCGAGTCGAAGACACAATTTATAAAGTCCTCCACACAATTTGTGCACATCGCCACTGGTTCCAGTCGAGCAAAGCAACGCGCCGTGCTCCAAAACCTCAGGAACAAGTGAGGATTCCTCATTGAGTGCCTCAAATGAATCCAGCACTTTGAGGGGCACGCCCATCTCATCCAAATGACGTTTTCGATCACTCTTTGAGATCCAATCGAGGTCGTTTGGGCTGGTTAAGATTTCAACGGTACCCGTGGCAATCGCCTCCATCTCCAGTACTTTTCCATGAGCATTTTGCATTTCCTTCAAGATCTCCATACTATAAAAACCAAGCTGGCGTACCAAGCGCGCATTTTCAGCACCGCGCTGCTTTCCATTACTCAACAAGTAATTCATACCCCATTTCCAAAATGAGGGATCTCGTAACGTTTTAAACTCAACTTTAATTGGTATATTGAGTTTCCACTTACTCTTTGAGGTTTTCCCGCAAGGTGTTGCGCGAGGTTGCACGGACTCTTCTTCCTGAATCGCGTCGTCGTGGTTACGTTTTGGTGTGATCGTAACTAACGCTTCTTTCGGCGTTTCGAGTATCACCGTATCGGTATTACTGACTTCAGATGGTCGTGTTTGTGCGAAAAAACTTGAGATCGTTGTTCGGCTCATAAGTGTTGGTCGAACGGATGCGCTAGAAGACCAACGTGAGGGCTTCGGAGATCGGTTTCTGATTCGAATTGAGGACCCCGTTCCATACAGTGAGGGATCTAAGATTGCACTGTTACAATAACTCGATTGAGTCGCAACTGCTTCTTCCTTTTCTACACAAAGAACCTCATGCCCTTGCTTTGCGAGATGGTAACAGGTGAGAAGACCTACGATTCCAGCACCACATACAATAACACGTTTCTTCTCGTCTGTCGAGGCTGTCAACGGCGATTCCACAGTAGCAGAAAGACGATAATCCTGAAGGTCGATTCCTTCTGCGAGTTTTTCGTCTAATGAGGGAATGTAATGTGACGGTAAGTCATATGACGCTTGATAACTTTCACTTTGGTTCATGGATCCTGTCGGAGTCGATTTGTCGGAGGAAATGTCCTCATTATTACTCGATTGGTAGGAGTTTACCTTCATAACGTTTTCGTTGATGATGGAAAGGTCCGTTGTGTCGTTAGAGTCCATTACACGCTCTGGGAGCACATCATTACCACCACTGTCTTCCTTATTAACGGATTTGAGTAATATCATTTCACTCGTCACTAATATTGTGATGGTATAAATCGTGAATTTTATACTATTGTGAGCGTATAGAGCCGGGATAATGTGCGCTTAGTGTTACTATGAAAATTTAAGGTACAAAGACAGACTGCTGAGGTGGTTTTGGGACATTTTAACCCATAAGCTCCTTGTATTTTTCTGCTTTTGCAATGAGACAACATGTCCAACGCACCGATCCTTTCCAATTCGATACCACGCAATCTGATCCGCATACTCCGTCACTTGTAACCGCCTAAAACAGGTCTAGCCGCTGACTCTGGCACGAAAAGTTGTCCTAACGTCCTAAGCACGTAATCACCTACCCGCTGGAACCGTTTCGTCACAGCTTAACTGCTCTCCACGACTACAGAACAGTTATGCGATCTTAAAGAGACACAAAATGTCTGAATGTGTCTCTCCATCCAAAAATGAAGTCTTCCGTACGAATCATTCCAAGCGCACTTCATTCATCTCGAATGAGTTTCTAGAAACTTTTCTCAGTCAGTTTTCCGATCCGTCAGAGAATAATGCTTCACTGTACAATGCCGACGAAATGATCGACAACCTACTATGCAGCGCCTTCCAGCTCGATGCATCCAATCCCACGGATTTTCAATCGACATTTATGACGGATTTGAATACTCTCATCGAGAAAACCATGAATCAATTACTACAATATCGAAAAACCAACGAGGAGCGCATTCGTTTACACGATAATCGAGATATTGCATCGACTCTGAGAAAGAATTTGCAGCAGCCAGAAAACCTTCTTCAAGTATAACAAACTACTATAACACTTTCTTTTCTGATAAGTCCCTCTGTAGGATCTATGCACCAAGTTGGAGGATCTGGAGGAACGATTTACTAACGTGAGTCTTACAGCTGTACTCATGGGTGATCGACTCGCAGTACTCGACAACGAGAGACTCCGAGTTCTTCACGCAGATGAGGTCATGCAAGCGTTAATCGTACTCAACGATCCGATTTCCAGAGTTTCCACCTCTAGCAATCGTATGCTTCAGAAATTACGTGATCCCAGCCAAATTCATCAAGCAGCTCAGATCATTCGTAAATTATCAGAGATCTCAGCAGATATCACATCTCCAATTCTGCAGCCCGCAGTGATGGAAATCGAACGTCTCAGTCAATGTATTGAGAATGATCTATTGGAAGCATTCAGTCAAGCTCAATCTGAAGAAAACCAGAGTCAAATGCGTCAATGCGCACTGTCACTCGTCGAGTACAACGACCACGAAAAAGTTGCGGATCGATTTGTGTGGAACATTATGACGTCGCAATTAAAAACGTACTTAGACATCGGCTCAATTGCTTATACTCACTTTGTGATATGTTTCTGTAGACTCGATTCGGAAACGTGTTGTGTGGATCCGATTCAAGATCTAGACGCACTTTACAACAATATAAAATGTATCTGTCAAAAGCAATTTCAAGTGATTAAGTGCGTATTTCCGACTTCCACATGCTCAGTAATAAGTGAGTTGCTGGTGGAGCGAGTTTTCAGCGATCCAGTATTTGGTATTTTGGCGTATGTCGACCATTTTCTACGCGTTCCACAGCGATCGGACGATGCTGACGCAGCTGAAAAGAGGTCAGAGAAAGCAGAGTATGTACAATTACTTTGTCGAGCGTACGAGAAGACATGCTTTCTGGTAGCAGAAATCGAGACAATCGATTCCGACTGTCGAACAGAAGAAATCTCAAAGGAGCGGATGCGTCCGTTCCTCCGAGTTCAGCTTCACTCACTTTTTGGGAATCATCGCCAGCGTTATTTTCAGAGTGAAATCGATTTGTTAGAGGAGGAATATACACTCGCGAAAGCGGTCATTGCACTCCCACAACCGTTAACAGCTAAACAAAAACCCTCGAAAACAAAGCATTCGTCCGACATTACTCCGAGTGTGAGTGTTGCTCCGAGTGCAGCAACATTGAGTCCTGAAAAGGGAAATGTGCCAGTTCAATTCACCGATTTGGCGGTGCGACGTTTTGAATTGCTCTTGTTTTCGTTAGCGAATGAGTCAATTCATACCTTAATGGAGCAATTACGGTTATGCGTGAGGCGAAGTGCGATCATACTCAACGAAATGGAATTGAGGAATGAATTAATTACAAAACTGTTTGTTTGCTATTGCACGGCGTTCGGTGAGGATGTACTGGGGGTACGAACGATTCATTGAATTGCGTGATGAATTCTGATTTGGTACGATAGCAAATCGCGATATTGAGTGTGGAATTGCTTCATGATCCATTGCTCACTTTTGACTCTGGGCGGCAGTATCTCACGATTCTCGAGGTATGTGGTGTATGAACGTCGTTTGTGGAATTCGATGAGTTGTTTTGCAGCAATTATTACATCGAACCAACAGCATCGAAGACATTTTCGAGGAATTGATAAAAGGTTCTCAAGCAGAATCGCCGACGCAACTGACGTACGATTCACAATTCAATTCAAATTTTATCTTAATTACATTTATAGCATTTGCTTTGAGCATAAACGCCGAATTTTGGGAAAATTGGAACAACGAATTGCGGAAGGCTTGCATCAATTACTTTCTGTAATTGAGAAGCAGAGCATTCAATTACTCGGAACCTTTCAGGAGAAAGCAGATTTTCTCGGTAGCGAGTCAAATGCATCGTTGACGTGTTCTCCAGCTTGTAAACGTTGTGTGGAGTATCTTCAGCCGATTGTTTCGATGATCTCTCAAGTTTTATGGAACGAAAATCGCGACCAATTCATTTTTCATTTGGCTGCATCTTTCAAGAAATTATACCTTGAACATTTAATGAAATTTCGATTCGATCCGGATGGCGCGTGTATGTTGTTACGCGATTTGGCTGCGTACCGTGGACTCTTTTCATCCTTTCGGTATCGGAATATTGATCAGGTGTTTGATGTATTGCACGAAATCGCGAATTTATTTGCTCTTTTACCGGAAAATATCGGTGGGTACGTTCGTGATAGTAAATTGGTTACCTTTCCCAAGCAAGAATTGCTGGAATTGGTCAAAAGGCGATGGGATTACAAATCGAACTCTGAAAAGATCCACTTGTGAGTACTTACATCAAAAGTAGTGGACAGACAAAACAGACAACAAAGTAGTGGACAGACAATAAAGATGTTGTTTTGGGGTGATAGTGTTTACCATAGCCTTTTGTAATTATAAGAGTTATTACGTGACTTGATGAGTGAGCAAGGAAAGCGTAGGAGTAACTGAGGCTATGCATCAAGTGAGTCCGAGTCGACTTCTAATGTCGGGTAGTGGGCGCTAGAGCAATCCATGGCTCTTAATCAGCTAATATGACCTCTATATTTGAATACTGTGACAGATTCTTGGTGATTGGAAAGCGTTTTTACTCAATGGGTGCGAGTAGTAGCCTTGATACAGTATTGCATAAATGAGGAATCCAAGCAGAAAGTCAGTCTGATGTAGCAAAGAGTCATATTAGGATAAAGACTGGTCTCATTTGTGTGTGTCAATACCTGCTTCCACACCAATTTACTTAATTTTAACGACCACCAAGTTGCAATCGCATTCCGTTAAATAAACACGATATCGCACACTCATTGTCCTCACTGACACGCAGTCAAAAAACCCAATCGCTAGCAAACTGTTACAAACAAAGTTATATCCAACTACATGTCACCGTTCGAATGTTAACACGTTCTGGTGTCAATGTTATCCAGATATATCAACATCGCTGCGACTATCTAACACACTCTACCTGCAAGTGCATAGAGACAAACTCGAGTATTGTCAAAACGAGATGTATTCTCAATCATTATCAAGTGCAATCACACACATACCACAATAGTGGCTCTAAAAAAAACTACAAAATGGCAATGTCAGAATGATGGTTCGGCGTTTTGAATGATTGTCCATACGCTCCCTTCGTTGCAACAGTTTGTAAAGGCGCGTTAGGAACATCACTCTTTGCGGCTTTTGCGTTCTTCCTCTTCTTCATGAATACAGTCATTCCAACAACCACCGCAAGGACAACGGCAACCACGAGAGAACCAATGAGGGATGACGTTTTCTTTGGACCATTTCCAGATTTCAAAGTCACTTGTTGAGCAATTGATGCAATATCATTCTTTTTAGTCTCCATCGGAGGACACGGTTCTTCGCTACTGGGAGTCGGAGTCGGTAAGGCCGGAGCTGGGTCTGTTGACGATCCACTTCCTTGAGTAGAGAATTGTGCCGGTACTTCTTGGCATTTTCCCGATGTCAATCCCGTCGTTACCGCTAACGTTTGTCCATTCTCTTCTGTGAGATGAAGATCAATCGATCCCAGATTCACATTACTGACTTTATCAAGCTTAAAGAAATTGATATTGTCCATCCTTGTAGCCTCAATACCATTGACTTTCAGCTGAGTGACGGTCTCAGGAATGTTTGCAAACTGAATGGCCAACCAATTCGGATTGCTTCCATCTTTAAGACATACGTCCATGGATGGAGTCACAGGACAGTCAACTTTTTCGAATTTAAGATTTTGGATACCAGGATCGAGATTGTTGTACAAAAAATTCCACAGATCTTTTGTTAAATCAAACTGTTTTTCGGTGCATTCATGACAGACATCGCTTACGCATGCAATGGTCGATGTGCCGTTAACAGTCAGTTTGTAACAATCCCCACAAGCGGTTCCATGCTTCCATAATACTCCATTGATAGCAAATGTAAATTGGACGAGTGGGTCTTTTTTCATTGTGCCACAACTTCCTTGATTGATTTCGAGATTGCCATAGACTGTGGATTTGCCATCAACGATATCGGCAGTCGTGGTGAGGAGTGGGAGTTGGATGAATGCGATGAACAGAGGCAGCTTCATGATCGAATGTGTTGAGTGGAGGGAAAATGAAATAGTGAGCAATATGAAGCTCGCTGAGAATGAGTGTGAAAAGCGTATTTAGTAGAATTTCCTGCGTTGAATAAGTACGGACACAGTAAAGGCGTCGGATGCAATAGCGTTTTCATCCTAAGGAGTGACGCAAGTTGCCTTTAGAAAAATATATCATTTTAGAGAACATAAAGTACGCAATTGATCCAATGACAGGCGCTAATTCCTTAGCGTACATGTGTTGACAGTGGATTTCAGCCAATCATATACTACACAATAACCGCATGGTTTTCATTTCGACAGATGGCTCGATCTGAACTGCGAAAAGCTCTCTGGCGATCCTAGCAGATGTCTAAGTATACGTGATATATCCTGGTGACTGGCAGCTTTTGTCTTTCCCAAAGACGACAGATGTTGCCGCAAGAAATGGGAGCAACATTCGTGCGACAGTGAAATAGGATTTTTTGTGGATATGAAAGGAATGAATGCGAGTATTTTCTAGCTTCAAAGGGAAAGGCTCGAATTCGGATTATATGCGTCAAGACGGTCGGAGGGAATTGGAATAAGAAGCCACATCAACGCTGTCAGTCCAGTTGATTTATTTTCCAACATCTGGTGGGAGGAGTGTTCCAGATGGAGCGGATCTAGTGGTGGAATAACTGAGGGGCTGCTACAGAGTCTTTGTGGCTTTTCTTGTCTATCTGTCACGCCACAAACTACGTTTTTTGCTACCTTTTAACATGGTGCTTCTTCTGCTTTCGGCTCATCCAAAAGATCAACGTTGTGAGAATGCTGGATGCTTTGAGTCTGAATATCGAGATGTGCACTTGATTTGGTAGGTGTTGCTTCGGTCGTCTGTCTACTCTTGCGAATTCTTGTGAGTTTCCTGAAGGAAGATAGATTGGGTGGAAGCGTTGAAAGCAAAGGCTGAGGGTCGCGTACTGATAGTTGTGGTGAGTGACACGCTCTAATTGAGATGCTACGGTAGTCTTCTTTCATTCCTTCCACGTTGCCGTGCGACCGCTTTTTCGAGCCAATACCGGCAGCTCAACTGTGTGTATCGCTTCATTTCACAGATATAACAGCGCGATTTTGCCGACAGAATTCTTTTGTACTGGAAAACTCCATGGTCACTATCTAAATGCTATTTGTCATTCAGAGCTGACATTGAAGGCGGTAAGTCGACCATCGTTAAGAATGTTTGTCTTGTTGAAGCTTATCATCGTGAAAGTAAACAAGTTAACAATCGGTTATATCGAAACGATTTCATGTGACAGACGGATTTCCTTCCCTCCTTTGCGTCAACAAAAATTCATCTGCACACGTACACTATGGCGTTTCAATGCGTTACCGCCTTCATGTTGGAACACCGTAGAGATCTCTCCTGTAAAAGATTTATGACTATCAATATCCTAATTCTATCTTCAGTCCGATTGAATTTGTACCGCAAATTGAAGCTTTAAATAGTAGACGAACCCCGTATTGCACTAAACATACTGCATTTTGTATGCACAATTCTTTGTATTGAAATATTTACAAAAATGTACTACTGCAACTGATATTATAACACAGCGATAGCAGAGTGTTTAGACGGCGTATGGAGCTTGTGCATCGCTTGACATTTGATTGTGTCTAATGGAACAGCCACCGAGTCTTGTCTTCTCAATCGAGCACGCCTTCTTTGAACAATAAAAGCCATAACCAGCAAGAGAATCACACTTTGAAATCCCAGCATTCCCAACATTGACATTTGCTGTACCCTCGTGGGCTCAGAGGCAGAGAATGAAATTGGATACACATTCTGAAATAGATCGTCTTCATCTCTCTGGTTCTTGGGAGAAGCACCTTCCACATTTGGACTTGCAAATTCAATGGTTGGGAGTTTGGATTCCATTCCCGGCGGATTCGGTGCATCGACAGTTTGCCCACTTGCATGGAATTGCTGATGTCCTTCGGTACACTTTCCAGCTTGCATCGATATTGTGTCGGAGAGGATCTCTCCAGTGAGCGATGTGAGTGTGACTTTGACATTGGAAAAATCAGTTTGACCGGTAGTTTTCGGTTCCAATAAGTAGTAATAGGCCGATTGTACCATCGACGTGTCCTGGTACGCAACGGTCAGTTTCTTGACTCCAGTAACACAATTCACTGGCTGGATGGCTGCCCAATATGGATTGCTACCGGGTTTCAAGCAGTATTTGATGTTCCCACTGACAGGACACTCGACGAATTGCCATCGGATGCGATATCGATTGGGAGTTGAACCGGTTAAACTTTTAAAGACCGAGATAGAGAGGTCTAGGTCTCCGTACTCACACTCGGGACACCGGTCCATGATATGAACCAGTTTTCCAACAGAGTTTTGGGGACAACGGTAATCGTCACAATACACCATTGCACATCGATCACAATGTTTGCCGTCATTCCATTGGGCATTATTAAGCGCCGCATAGTTTTCGATCGCGTGTTTCGGATAATCCATCAAGTTACAGTTACCCGCAGACGGTGGACTCAATGTGTATGCGGTTCCATCTCCTGTGAACCATTGTTTAGAAGCCATTGTGGAACTGAGGGACTGCTTCGCCGTAAATACGAAATGACTGACCTTCCATCCACCCAATTGACAATGAATAAACGCCAACTCTTTATCGCTTCTTGATCAACGACATGCACTTTTAGTCATCCGAATTGGGAGCGTCCGACGAAAGGCTTCAGTCAATAAGAATGTCATATTATTATTTCGACATTTTTGACAATTACGACGTTTTCGGACCCCTGAGAGCCCTCACCAAGGTCAAAAGTATGCGATCTCGAAGCCTAGCCGCTTTGACCCCCTTGGCGTCTTCGTTCTTGAGAGGCAATATTTGATTGAGTCTTAAGCGATTCTACTGGATAGAAAGTAGCTTGTTGTTGATTCGCTAGCTCTGCCCATACAAATATCAAGGCACGCCTGAACGAATCCACTCTATTGGATATATAATGCCTTCAGTCCTCAAAACCTGTTGATTGGCCAGCTCTGCAATACAAACATCAAGAGATACACAAATTTGCCGAATGAACGTGGATAAAGCACGCTATAAAGCGCTCACTACATCGCATCAATCGCTTCCTCCGCGTAAACGAAAGCGTACAGCAACACGCACACACCCAAAAAAGCGCCAAACATTTCTCGATTTTGGTCAAAAAAGTTTCAAACAGTACGAATTATGCCGTAAGTGCGGTTTTCTATTTTCCAATGGAGTTGAGGTACGCAAGTCGTATCGTCGCATGTTGTAACTCACGAAAATAAGTACAGGAGGACGATATTCAGCACAAACGCTATTGTACTCAATTTGCCAAAGGAATTGTGCTCACAAAATGGAAAAATGAAGTCCTGCTTCGATCCTTCCCCAACGCTTCTGGTACAGACGATCGTATTGTCGAACTCAGATTTCCTATACATTCGAAAAAGCTTGAAGAGATCAAAGCTGTGGTCGACAACGCGCTCGGATTCGTCGAAATAGAGCAATTTCAATCTCGATCGCACTTTGTATACGTTGTTAATAACCAAGTTATCGGTTACATTGGCTCGGAAAAAATCACTCACGGATTCACAATACAATCTGACGCAGCCAATGCCCCGCTTCAACTCGATTCAGATCCGGTGGCTGCTCACGTGGGAATCTGCCAAATGTGGACCCACCCTTCATATCGTCGTATAGGAGTCGCTACAAAGCTGATCGATGCGGTGAGAGACACTTTGATTTACGGTCTTAAAGTCCATAAGAATCATATCGCATTTAGCCAGCCGACCATCGATGGGTTCGCTTTCGCCAGTAAGTACGTGTCACCGCACCTAGTGCTCGCATTCCACCACAACAAAAGATAATTTAAGAGTAAAAAGCTCTGAATCTATTTACACCGAAACCGATGCTTCATTGCACGTTCTCAAATGAGTTTTCTGGATCGATTTCAAGACAAAATCTCAACTGTGACCGCCCACGGCCATTTGAGGAAGGCAGATGGAAGTGAGGAAGTACGTGTGGGTCAGCCGATACGATGTAAAGTGAAAATTGTCAAAGAACCGGTTTATAAAAAGTCGAGCACACACAGTGACGTCAGCCGTGTCGCGTCGACAGCGTCATCTTCTCTGAGCACAACTCGATCCGATGCTGAAAGCAAGCGGCCAGTCATTCCGGAGCCATCCCGAACGCATCGATCAGCGAATTACGAGCCATGTACGGTGTCGCAATACAGGAAAGAAAAATCCGACGGATACTTTGAGCTGGGAAAGCTCCAGCCCGATTTATACACGGATCAACTGGTGCAGAAACGGGCCAATAATCAGCGCATTCGGGAATTCTCGAGAAGCTTACGGGAGCAAAATAAGACACAAATCAAGTCAGTGCGAGAGGAGCATCCTGCGAGTAAAAGTGTATCGGCGCGAGAAAAGGCGATGGAATTTGCTAAAACGATACCGAAACCCAAACCCAAGAGCGACACGGCACCATCTGAGAAAGGTAGCGTGTCCTATTCCCCCGAAATTTCAGAGGAAGAGGAGACCATAGAAGCGTTACAACAGCGCCACCAAATGTCAAGAGTGCATGTTGAAGCAGTGATGGGTAAGCGATGATGGTCTCAATCGTCAGTGACTGTATACGCACCTCGCAGGGTGGAACGTGAGTGAAATGAAAAAAGTTTTCCTTTAGAAACCTCTATTACTTTATATTGGCAATTGTCACCGCGGTATCCTTTGCTTCAATACATTCGCGTTACATTCATGTAGCAACAGTCACCTGAAAGCCACAGTTCAGTCGTTTTGACTCTTTCGTCGTACAAACTTTTTAGTATAGCATCGTCGCATCGTCTGCTCTTCCTGAATATGCCTTCAGCCCTTTCAGGAGAGAAAACAGCGTTGCTGGAGAATGCGCACACAAAGGAGCTTCAAAATGAGCTGACCGTGCTCATTTCCATGGCCTTACAAGTGAGTTTATCGACCTTTGCGCGAATCGCTTTGACCTCAATCGACGCAGCCTTTCTCGGCCATCTCGGCACACGTGAGCTAGCCGCATCCTCTCTCGCATCCATATGGACCAGTGTGCCTCTTGTCGGCGTTTGGGCCGGTGCTTCTGCTCTGATCACATTGTGCGGGCAAGCGTGGGGCGCGCGCAACGGGTTCCTTACCGGTATCTGGTTACAAATCGGGTTACTCGTAACTTCAATACTGACAATACCGGTATTCATATGGTATTGGTGTGTGGGTTACGTTCTCGCCATTTCCACCGCCGACGTCGATGTCGTTCGACTTGGCACGCGATTCGCAAGGATTCTATCTCTCTCCATTTGGCCATCTCTCATGTACGCTTGCATCCGTCTGTACCTCCAATCCATGGGCATTATGGCACCCACAACCATCGTAGGCATCCTCTCCATTTGTGTCGCAATTGGCGCCAATTATTTTCTCATCTATGGCGGTATACGCGGCTGGGAAGGTCTTGGCTTTGATGGGTCTCCTCTAGCGACCGTTGTGGCTTCCTGGTTCCAACCACTTGCACTCATTTCGTATGCGATTCTCTACAAACAAATGCATCTTCAAGCATGGGGTGGATGGAATCGCAAAGCACTTACAATCGATCGCTTCAGGATTTTCATCAAAATGTCTGGACCAGTGGCAGCAAATAGTTTCATTTCCAATCTCGCGACTTCCGCAATGTCATTGATCGCAGCGATATTGGGATCGAATGTGATCGCAGCCAATGCGGTGATCGGTGGCTTATGGAGCCTTCTTTGGGCTTTGTTCTGGGGATTCGGATGTGCAACACAAGTTCGTGTGGCAAATCATCTTGGCGCGAATCGACCACAAGCTGCGAAGAAAGCGACGATTCTTGGATTTGGATGCACACTCGTATGTGTGTTTGCATTAGCGATGCTCACACACTTTTCCAACAATCGTATTTTCGAAATCTATACCAATGACAAGACCATTCTGCAACTCTGCATGCACGTCAAGCCATTGTTGATTCTCGGAAGTATGCTTCAGTCCATGGAAGTGTTGATGGCCGCAGTACTGACTGGAATGGGACAAGTGCAAGTGCCTGCATGGACAAGCTCCTTGTCGACGTGGTTTGTGGAGCTGCCGATCGCGTATATTGGCGCAGTTGTGTTGGATTGGGGTTTCCTGGCGATGTGGTATGCGGTGGTGGTCATGGAAAGTATCAAGCTTGCAGCGTATGCGTACACATTGCGATATATCGATTGGCAGGCGATGGCGTGGAATGCGATGGCGACGATGGAAGTGTCAAGTGATAATGAAGCGGATCTCCAGAGAGAAGCGATGAATTACGCGATCGCGGAGTCGGAGACCACTCCGATGAATGCGAATGTATTGACGCCAAATCAAGTGCATCCATTGCTTCTCACCCCATCTCGACGTCGATCACGTTGCAGTATCGATGAAGGAACCCGTCAGCGTGGATATAAGCGTAATAATTCCTTCTCACACGCTTGATGGAGCGTTTATTTCAAGTTTAATGCATCGTTCTTTGAGGGATTTGTGTGTCGACAGCATGGACACTCTCCGCGTTGAAGAAGTACCAATTCGAAATCTTCTTCATGAAAGAATCGTCGACAATGACTGCAGAGAATGAGATGAATTTCTGGGATCATATTGCGAAAGTAGCGATACGGAAGTGCTTTGGTTGGGTATTTGATGATGAATATGTCGGTGGGATGTAAAGAGCGCAAAGTTTCTTGATCGAGTTGAAGGATGCGGTACGACGCTCTTTTTCCATGCGACGCGATAGCTTGGCGTTGAAGTGCTTTTTCAAAGAGATCGATGGGAATCGCTTCCTTTTCTTCAAAAGAGATCGAGTTGATATCGCGTGATGGCTCTTCCCTTGTCTCTGGGAATTCATGGATATAAATCTCTGCGTCATGATCCGAGATTCCAGGCTGAAAAAACGAGTGAGAATGAGAACGCGATATATTCAATGGAGAGCGTACCTGCGGCTTGAACTCCACGAGCGGAAGTGTCTCAAAGGAGACAAACGATCGAATGAATGGATGACCGGAATGCGAGCTGACATCGCCATTTCCATTCGTATTCAGTAATGGGATCGTTGTGGATGAGCGATAATCCACCGGGAAGAGCTCTTCTTTATCGGCAAATGGTTTGGTCTCTAGCGTCATGGAAGCGATTTCCACGTAAAGTATCCATTCAGGTCGCAGTTGGAGACTCAGTAATCGATCGAAAATGTGTCGTGCGAGCTTGAATGCTTCCAACTGTATCGCATAGTGGCCGAGTGTGTAGAGGATGTTGCCCAATGACACGGAAGGGAATTGTTGCATGGATTTTGTCGCTTTGTTGAGAAGGAAAATCGCCGCATGGAACAGTGATTCCGGCATGTACTCTGTGAATGGCTCATTCGTGAACGCGAAGATCATCTCATACGCAAAGTAGATCTCTGACAGAGTCTCATGCTCCATGGCCGACGTGATAAGCGCATGTTCTTCCTCGGAAGTCGCTTCTTTTTGGATTGCCATCAGCTTTTGATCGGCAAGTCGCCAATGGAAATAAGAAGCGTCACGGAATCGCTTCTCTTCAACCGCATTGACCACAAGTTGCTGGAGAAGATGGACACATTTATCCTGTCGATGTGCCTTTGTGTAAGCATCCAACGCGTCTTGGAATCGATCTTGAACAATGAGCCATTCCGCGTATGGCACGAGGACATCTTGTGCATTGTGGATGCGATCTTTGTGCTTCTCTAACACGCGAATGGCTTCTTCCCACTCTTCCAGTCGAAGATGTGTGCGGAGAAGAGCATCGACGTCGTCTATGCGCATGAACAAATCCTTTGCGAGTGCGAATCGCTTCGACTGGAGTAAGCGTTCGGCACATTTCGCAAAGACGTCGCGATCACGAACGATATCACAGTCAGAAAGCACGCGCATCATTTCGTCAAACCATCCACGCTCGCTCATAATGTCGACTGCGCGTGTGAGATTCCCACTGGCAACATACAATTCCGCAGCTGCCCGCCAATCTTGCAGCTCTTGTGCCCATATCGCCTGCTTTTCCGCGAGATCTTTGACGTCGAGAAGTTTGGATTCCCCTGCAAAGCGTTTGGCTTGATCCCACATACGCATTTCCGAGAAGAGTTGGATAGCTTTTTGAGGTTCATTGGCGTCGGCAAACAATTTGGCTGCATGTTGGAATCGACCTTGATATGCTTGGATTTCAGCGTGTAGGATGGTTCTCGCATGTGGTTCTGAATGGTATTCCGCTTGGAGTTCTTTCAACATTGCGACTGCCTCTAGAGAGCGAACATCACAAAGTCGCGTGAAGGCCTTTTGAGCGATCACAAAGTCCATTTTCTGTAGCGCGTGCCATGCGAGAAGTCTCCAATCGGCTTGTGTGATGCCCAAACACGCAACGTTGTATGCGGTTTGCATGTCATTGGAATCCATGAAGCGGTATAAGAGCGCAGAGGGAGGGATGTCCATTGTGTGGATGGAGATGGCGTTGAGATAAAAGACTTTGGATGATGTGAATCCGACAACGAAACCTCGCATGCGTTGAGAATGAAGATGAAGTCTTCCGGCTTTGATGTGGAGATAGGAATCGCTCGCATAGCAAAGCATATCGTCGGATTCCGAGTTGAATGCGACGCTTGTGGCGTTGTCTTCCTGATAAAGAAGCTCCTTGGAATGGAGATCGTACACGGAACACGTTTTCTGCGCATCGACAACCGCCAATTTATCGCGTCTACAGAGAAGATGAGTGCGTCATTGTACTCGAGAAGGAGGGAAGACGTACGCGGCGCTCATATCGACACAGAGAATCGCGTGTTGCTGTTGGATGAGAGGGATCGGAAATGGATTTCCGAGAAATATCTGAAGCACACTGCCGTTTTTGAGACCCACTAGCAATCCTTCCTTCCCTGAAGCGCCACCAGTTACGCGAATGTATCGAATATACGCTTCTAGAATCCATTCTCGCTCGCGTTTTCCTTGAAAATCGAATTGCTGAAGCTTTTGTTTCCGACAGAGAATGAAATGTTCCGAAGTGACTACCAGTAAGGAGCATGGATGATCGCCTGGAACACGCGCCTTGACGCGGTACTGCATGTCATGCTCGATCGGTTCATTTTCGACGGCCCGCTCTGCGAGCTCGTAGATGATGATACGGTCCGAGACTTGAACTGCTAACCGGTCTTTATACAAACTGATTTTCCGGACCAAATCTCTCGTTCGGATGCGAACCTTTTGCTGAGTCATGAGATGATGGATAATGACGTCGATCATATTTTCTCGGAAGGCGTATCGCTCTTGGTAGATTCCATGGACGGTTCCAAATTGGATAGAGTGCATGAGGATACTTCCACTCTCAGTTCCGGTGATGATACAATTGGATTTCGGACGAGCTTGCACACTCCAAATCCAATCGGTTGCTTGTGCGATGCTAAAAAGAAGTGTCAGGAGGATAAAATTTGACGGAGAATGGCGTACTCGGCGAGGAAGAGACTGTCTTTGGTGTACAGACCGACTTTGCGGTTGGATCCAGCGATCAAAAGGTACTTGTTTTTACTACGGAAATGGCGGTGAGAAGGGATACATCGAGGAAGTGGCGCGTACCTGAAGAATTGGATGCTTGTGGGTAGGAAATCGAGTTTTCTGGGTTTGCCTTCCAGCGTTCCATGGAGTGAGTAGAAAGAGAGCGTTTGGTCCCATGACCCAACCGCAAGAATATCCGCATCGCCATTCGGATTACAGCTCCACGCCAGTGTCCATATCGGTCCTGTTCGCTCAATCAAACGCTTCTCGGCGCCATCTTTGTCACGTACAGAGATGATCCCGTTCAGTAGCCCTAGTGCTAAATATTGGCCGTCATGAGTCCATACGGCACTCAAGACCTTTGCGACGACTTTGTGTTTCGCGACGGATTTCTGTTCCGGCGCCCAGAGCCCAAAATCGGAGTTTGTACAGCTGGCAAGACATTGAGATTGTGGGTTGTATGCGAGCTTTTGGATGCTGTCTGTGTGGGTGTATTTGAGAATCCCTTCGGCTGTATCGGTCCAAATGATGACGACATTATCAGCGCCTCCAGAAGCAAAGCGCTTTCCATCGTGCGCATAATCGACAGTGTATACGATTCCTTTGTGGCCTTTGAGAGAGTGGAGAAGACTTCCGTCGATGGCGTCGTATACCAATACACGCGTTCCAACTGCAGCTATGAACTTGAGTCCATCGGGACGGAATGCGAGATCATTGATGCATGAGGATTCATTGCTTCGTTGGGGGATTTCGTCTGTCCACACGATGGAGCTCTGCATGATTGAAGGAAAATAAGAAGTGGATTCGATGCTAAACGTCGCTTATTGAAAGGACGGATTCATTGTGGAGTTATTTTGGACGAAAAGGAGCGCTTTTGATGTGCCATTTTGATGGATTTCGTAAGGATGCGTTGTGTGTGGCTTTAGCCAATCGGATTGTAGAATAATGTAATCCAGCCAATCCAGGGGTAGATAGACGATATTCCACCAATCATAACACCTTAAGATATGAAAATGCTCGCGCAGAACGCGCTACTCATTTATATTGACGACATTGATGCAAGCGGTTCCGGGGGTCTGATTCGATCCGATGCATTGGACACCTTTGCGTCATTGGGGTGTAATGGCGTCCTCATCTCCAG
The DNA here is from genome assembly GCA_902706625.1 of Albugo laibachii. Taxonomy (NCBI): domain Eukaryota; phylum Oomycota; class Peronosporomycetes; order Albuginales; family Albuginaceae; genus Albugo; species Albugo laibachii. Next base: position 60,578 of record CACSLJ010000092.1, read on the forward strand.
CGGTATGATTCCCTCTGTGTGTGTCGCATTCAATCGCTGAGAATCGCTCTTTAAGAATGCCAAACGCCTGATCCATCCGCGTGTCTGAAAGCGCTATTAGGTGTCTCCGCGAGCGGGGAATGTGCGTACGTGCTTTGATCTTGTGTATAGGTAGAGACTGACATCTTTCCACAGGTATCCACGCATGAATGTGGTCTTCTACAGCGATCATCAAACAGCGCGTAAAGCGATTCCAGAGCGTTTCCATATGATAAATGAGGTCGGAGACGCAGAAATTCTGGAATGCGTGAAGAGCTCTCTTTCAAAAGGGAGCAATACGCTGGTCTTTTTGCATCTGGCTGAGACGCATTTGGACTTGCTCGACTCGCTCGTGCGCTATTACGTGTCGGATGAGGTCAATGCGGCTCAAGTGTTTGTGTCAGTGGTTCAGAATGCTTCCAGTCGCATGGAGGAATACGTCTCTAACGCGACAATTTCCAATGTGTATCGTCCTCGACAAAGCTTCACAAAGGTCGATGGAGCGTATGTGGACGACAACACAGCACCACAATACTTTGTACTATCCTACTTTCAGCATAATCGAATCCGGAAAGACGACGTGAAGCGATACGAATTGTCGGAATTCGCCCACAGAAATGGATATGGAAGTATGAATTTGCGTGCTTTGATAAAAGAGATAGCTTTTCGTCTTGGATGCACGCCAAAGTACGGCGCATAAGCCATCAAGGAATTTGTGCTTGAGAATCTTTATTGTAAATAGGATCAAATACAAACGTTTCCAAGCAGTATGGAGCTCGATATAATAGCGCCAAAATATTTATTGGACCGAAATCGCGTCTGCAGATTCTCTGCATCATTCAACTTGGCCGTGTTGATTTGCCACGCTAATTGTCCCGCACCAGCTCCAAGACCTACATAAAACGGCCACGCTAATTCGGACAAGTAGCCTGCAGCTCCAAGACAAGAGACACTGAGAGCCGCAAAGGCATTCAGAATTGGAATGGTTTTGTCTCCAAAAAGAATCGCGGTGGAGCGGACTCCGATGGCCATATCATCATTTCGATCTTGATGTGCGTATAATGTGTCATACACGAGTGTCCAGCAGACACCGCTCACATAAAGAGGCAATACAATTGGCCAGTTCGTGCTTCCGTGGACAGCTGCCCAGCCCAATATCGCGCCGTAATTGAATGTGAGACCCAAGAACGCTTGTGGCCAATACGTGACGCGCTTCACCAATGGATAGGCGATCACAAGCCCTAAAGAGGAAGCTCCAAGTGCCACACTGTACCAATTCAATTGTAACAGAACAGCCAGTCCACCACACAATTGAACGGCTAGAAATCCCCATGCTTGTTCGTACGTGATGGTTCCTGCAGCCAGCGGTCTCTGATTCGTTCTCTCCACCAATCGATCATACTTTCTGTCCCACATATCGTTGATCGTGCATCCCGCACTTCGCATAAGCAGTGACCCAATTCCAAATAGTGAGAGAAGCTTAAAATCTGGCAGTTGTCCGATCGGAGCCGCTAAAGAAATGCTCCAAACACAAGGCCAAAAGAGCATGAATGTTCCTAGAAATTGAATTTTCACACTTTTGCGTGAAATTCATTTCGGTCAGCGAACCTGCAGGGCGATTGATGCGTGCCAGCTGGACGTAAGGAAGCATGCGCTTTGGCGCGTATCGTTCTGCCCATGTGCTTTTTTCGGCTCGAAATTGGTCAAAAGTTGGGTCTGGAGTGGTTGGAGGAACGCATTTCGTTGAGAAATGGATGTATGGCTTGATTCTTCGTGAAGAAAGCTTGATAAGAGATCTTGATGCGCGGCTCTGGAGCAGAATGTTGATCGGTCGATGCGGGAACGTGCGTAACATGATTTTATCCAATGCAAGTTTAGAATGGTAATCCGAACTTTGTCTTATATACGGCGGATCTAAGTTCGTCGACCTTGAAGCTTGCGCGTGGAACCGGAATGCGTATCACAATTGAAAAGCGCATGTGTGCTTGCTCATATACCAAAAGCAGGAATACACTGGAAAATAAAAGCGTCCTGTAGCAAAACATCTAGCTTGTATTCATTCCTACGCGCGTTTCCTTTCATTCCGCACGCCATAAAGCAAAGAGTGGTAGCGACTCAATGCCGCATGAACTTCAATCCAGTGACTTAACAGAGTCAAAATAGCATCCTAAATCCAAAGTTGCCTTTGGCAAGACCATCATTCTGCAATTAGGCGCGGGAGATGATCGCAATTGCACTTTAAAATTTTCGAACAAAAGCAATTGAAAAGATCCTTTGCATTTGGAAGTAGATGGAGACTGTGGATAACGTACGAGGTAGAATGGAGAACGCACAAAGCGCTGTCCTAACGTCGATACCGTTCTGTTATGCATCCTCTGGGGAAAGCGCTCTATTACCTTCGTTTTACGGTGGTCGCAGAGCTCCTGCCTTTCTCCAACAAAACTTGCATTCGGAGGCGTTCCTTCCGATGCAACATCCCTACTTTGCGTGTGCGTCCGATCTATTCAAACGTCAAAATATGATACAAAGTGTTCCCTTCGATTGTTATGGGAGAAGATTGTGGCAGAATTCGAGAGGTATGGAAGGTACTTTCGGTGGTGTGCACACAGCTGGAGCTTTCATTCGTCCAATGATGCATTCGGGTGGAGTGTATTCATCTACTCCTTCAGAATATGGATATTGGTGGGACAGTAGTGTAGCGCATTGTGGACCCAAATTGGCTGCGAACACTATGATGGAGACAAGAGACGAATATCATCAACTCAACCATTTCAAACAAGCTGATTTTGAGTATATATATAGAGCGGTTGCATCCGATGATTCTCCTTCTATCGCAAATTCAGTGGATGGAATGTCTTCTCATCAAGATGTTCATATAAAGCTGGAATCGACAAATTTTGTTGGCGTAGAAGACGATTCATCGATATACACAAAGTCTGAATGCCATGGAATTGAAGTGGAGAAGGTCTCATACGCTGAAAGTGCCGAAAAGAGTTTGGTTACGGATAAAGAAAACTTTACTGGAACGAAGCATTCCTTAAGGCAAACGCATTCCGTAAAGAGAGCACGATCCCATAAAGATTGTAAAAGTACGAGCAGAGAGGGAATGAGCATAGTGTTAACGGATTCAAGTCTAAAACGTCCCAATAAGAAAGATTGCGAGTTTCCCGGGTGTCATAGCCGTGCTCGTCTACATCAACGATGCAAAAAACATGGTGGAGCTCATCAATGCGCATTTTCTGGCTGCACAAAAAATAGCCAAAGTCGTGGACTTTGCATCGCGCATGGTGGAGGATCCCGATGTAAAGTCGATGGCTGTACGCGTGCATCACAGTCAAAAGGCTTATGCAAATCACACGGTGGAGGTGAAAATTGTGCTGTAAGCGGCTGTATCAAAAAAGCGCATTTGAAACACCTTTGCCGAAATCACGGAGGAGGTATACGATGCAAACAAACTCAATGCTCCAAGTGGGCACAACGGAAAGGATGGTGTATGGCTCACGCAAAGAAACATTTGGGATCCTAGTTGCCTTGATGATTGGGTGTGTCATTTATCTGGATGCGTTGTCAGCGAGCATCCCTCTATGAGTTTATATTCCACCTTTTTTCCAAGCGGAAGAAAAGCTTCTTTTTCAAGAGGATGAGTCCTCCAAGAGTGGGTGACGAGTTCCAAACCGAAGTTCCCGACTTACTCATTGAAGAATCAATCGCACAACGTCGCAAGGAGCAAGAAAAGTCGAAGAAGTACCTTCAAAGATGGAAACCCGACCAAATAGAAAATATGGAAATCAACGAGTACTTGCGGTCTTTTTGTCGCCTAAATGAAGTGGAAGAGGTAAGCTTCCCCGACCTTATTCATCACGCTAAAACTGACAGTGAATGCATTCTCTACATTCAAAGGGTCTACAGAAATTATACGAAGGAGACTTTAATGTCGGCAAGGCTCAGGCACTCCTCGTGGCGTCGCGCAGGAAGCGATTACGCTCGAAAAGCAAAAGTATCGCATCCATCCACGCGTTGGAATTTGAAAAAGCGATCACAAAGTACAATAAAAAATTCCATCTTCTTCAGGTGCGTCGATTTCCTCGACACTTATTCTTGCTTATCGCTAACGGGAATTTTGTAGCCACTTTTCTCAGTCTCAAACGTAGGCGTTTTGGTGCAATTTTACTACATTTGGAAGACAACTGCCGCGTACAAATGCTGGAAAGTAAAGCAGAAAGTCAGAAGATTCCGCGAACGGATTCGACATCGATTAGGAAATGAGCATCAAGAGATGGATTTACACAATGAGCATTGTGAGATATGCTTCACCGGTGGTCAACTGCTTTGTTGCGACGGATGTGAGCGCGCATACCACTTTTACTGTGTCACCCCACCGATCGATGATGTTCCTAAAGAAGATTGGTTTTGTCCTAAATGCGCAGCACTGATCCAAACTCAAATGCTACTTCGACCCAGTGAGGAAAATCGTCACTGCAATCACGTTGGTCTTCGAGAATCATCAAAAGCGACTTTGCGTCAGCTCAACAAGGATATCGTTCACGCAATCGCATCCAAACTGCGTATTCCAAGTCCATCTCGACCGCCAACTGCGTATTTCTGCGGGACTCCCACTTCGGCTTCTGGCACAGTAAACGGTGAAAACGATCTAAGAATGTTACAAAGGAGCCTAAAGACGTCTACTGAAGGATCTGTGCGCTCCGTTGGTTACTCCAACAAGCGTCAACGAAGAGTCTGTCATCCGCAGCGCGTCCTGCGCGCTATAGAGTCCAGCAATTGAGTCAATTCCACTTATTGAGAAAAAAAGCTTTGTGATTCTTGTTATGTGGCACACAATAAAGTAAGTCAAATTAGTGGTTCCAAGTGGTTTTACCGGTACACCCGCTATCAGTTACGAAACAATGGATCCGAATGGAAAATCGGTTGGTATTTGCGGCGCGACTGGGGCAGTCGGTCTTGAGATCCTCTCGACTCTGATCGCGCGTAAATTCCCACTGAAACAGATCACTCTCTTTGCATCCTCTCGTTCTACAGGAAAGACCGTGCCCACCTCATTGGGAGATCTTCTCGTGGAAGAATTCAGCAAGGAGAAAGCGTTGACCCTCGATTTTGTTTTTCTGGCAGTTTCCGGGGATTTCTCACTTCAATATGCGAAAGAACTGGCAAATAATTCTCCTAATGGTCCGTACGTAATCGACAATTCTTCTGCGTTCCGATACGATCCAGAGATTCCACTCATCGTTCCCGAAGTCAATGGCGAAAAACTACTGACTCAATACTCGTCGAGTCGACTTATCGCGAATCCCAACTGTACGACTGCTATCGCTGTTATGGCTTTATGGCCACTCCACTGCGATTTCGGGATAAAAAAGATGATTATCTCCACATATCAAGCCGCAAGTGGAGCTGGGGTCGAAGGCATGCAAGAGCTCAAAGATGGTACTGCAGCTTACCTCGATGGAATAACACTCGGTGAGATCGATCCTATGACCTCCTTTCACATTTAAAATTTCTGCGTCGTAGAAGCCAAAGTGTTTGCGTACCCGTTGGCATTCAATTTGATCCCTCAAATCGACAAATTCCAATCGAACGGCTACACCAAAGAAGAGATGAAAGTGACATGGGAGACCCGAAAAATCTTTGACGAGCCTAAGATGGCAATCACATGCACAGCTGTACGCGTTCCAATCATGCGAGCTCATTCCGAAGCGATCACAATCGAAACTGCGAGGAAAATCACACCTGAAAGCGCGCGAGTCGTTCTCGAAAAAGCACAAGGTGTGCTTGTAGTCGACGTGCCGAATCGACTTCAGTATCCAATGCCCATCAACGCGTCATCTAAAAACAATGTGCAAGTCGGCAGAATTCGACAGAGTCTTGTATTTGGGGAAAACGGCTTGGAATTGTTCGTATCGGGCGATCAGCTGTTGCGAGGAGCTGCACTGAATGCGGTGTTGATCGCGGAATTTCTGGAACATCCACATACAGAACCTCAATGTATCAAGAAGACGTCGGGAAACACATGTCCATTCCTCGATTTATACAAAATGAAATGGAGCTCAAGAAGAAGCCAAGTGTTTCATATCGCTGCGTTTGTGGGCGGTATCGCGTCAATTTGTCTCTTTATTGCGAGAAGAAGATCTTAGATACAGAATTTATACGAGTCGAATACGTCTTTGACAATGAGCATTTCTATCAACCAAGCTCCTCCTTTTCGTGGGTCTTGATGGACAATCCGCATATACCGATACGTTGGGGTTCCCGCGCGCTTTTTGGGGTATCGACCTCAGAGTCTCTTTGGTTGGACGCTAGTTCTTTCCGCTTCCTGGAGGAGAGATGAGTGTGCATGATGGAGATCAAGTGCAGACGTACGAGAATTTGTGAGCTGCGTGTGACTGCATCTTCCTCCGCAGACTCGAGCTGATCTCTTTCTCATCCAGAAACTCTGTTAGATAAGGCGGTTAGTAACGGGTGTTATGTGAAATCGATATCGTTACGGAGAGAGGAAGATGAAAATGTGACGACTTTTTCTCGATATTTGAGCGCCAATATCACCGGATTCTCCCTCAGATCCAAATTCTTCAAGTTTGTGCATGCGGTTAGTAAGTGGAAGACATCTTGTAGGTCTTTGATGCAATTACGATGTAGATCCAGTCGCTCCAAATGGAAGAGCGGATGTAACGGTGAGGAATCGGTTATGTTACAGTTTGCAAGCGTTAAGACCCGTAACGATTGCTATTCAGCTTTTCCGTAAGTATATCGCAAGTATCCTAGACTTTTGACTCACCGCAAGCGCTGTGATCGAAGCTTTTTCGAATGACATTGCGTGTGAGGATGGTAAGGCCTGATCAGATAGATGGAGTTCGAGCAAATTGTGCTGGCTCTCCAATCCTTTAACACAACTTATCAGATTCTGACTCAGATATCTACTCAGAAATCAGTTCTGAATACTGCGGAGACGTGAGAAGCCTTACAATTTCTCCAAGCCAATCAGTCCGTCCAAATTCTCAATTTCACTGATTCGGTTGTTTTGGAGGTACAAATGCGTCAAATGCGGTGCCGCATCGACATTCTCAAGCTTCTCAATCGCATTGTCGTATAGATAGAGAACCTGGAGACATTGCTAGCACAAATGGATACAGCACTGCGTTGCACGCACTTTTAAATTGGGACAATGATGCAAATTCTTGATTCCTCGAATGACTCTCTTTTGATTCCCACAGAGTGTGAGATGAGTGATACGGCCAAGGAAATGATCAGTGGATTCTTGTTTCCCGAGAGTGAGATTAGTGGCGGATAACAGCAGATCGCGTGTGATCACTCGCTCCACCTTATTGCTCTTCATACAATTTTCAAGTTGAAAAGTGTGGCTTGCTCATGTTACAAAGTCGAAATAACGTTTCGTGCTTTCCGTGTTGAAGGAACATGCAACCGAGGCAATTTTCAACCTATCATGAGCTGAGAAGGCTGAATTGAAGTCTTGAAAGTGTCGGATAGGAAACGTCCACGTGAAACTATTTTCAAACCGTTTGGAACATGCGACATGAATCGATTGGCTCGTTTTGGCAAAGTTCACCTTAACAGACGCAACACAAATCGCCTTTCCTGTGATTAACAGATCAGACAGCAGATCAGATAAGGGTACGTGCGCTTCTGCTGGTACACTTGGTTTCTAACCTGCGACCAATACTCACTTACAAGATGCGTTGGATAACTCGCCAGTCACGCTTGCTTCAGAGCACACAACGAAGCTTTTCCACCGCTCCCGAGTCGCTGATATTGACAGAAACGCATAACGGATATTCGATTATACGTTTGAATAATCCACCGGTTAATATTCTAAGCACAAAGGTACGATGTATCGAGTGAGCTAAGGGTTTTGGCTCATCACATATCCAGTTATTCGAGACTTTAGATGCAACTATTGCAAAATTGGAGTCTGAAAAGTCTTGCCGGTATTCTGATTGACTATTTATAAAGCCTTAACACTAATTATCTCATCAGCGGAATGATCTTGGCGTCCTCTACCCCACGGATCTTTTCTGCAGGACTCGATTTATCCGAATTATATCAGCCACATGTGAGAAATCGTATCTCTTCGATATGAATCCGTACTTATCCCGGCACTTAGCCTACAAAAGTAAAGATCTTCTATCAGTCACTATACAGACTTTTCACTCGATTATACACAACGCGTCTAGCCTGTGTCGCTGCTATTGAAGGTCACAGTCCAGCAGGCGGATGTATACTTGCAATGTGCTGTGACTATCGGATCATGGCCACCGGAAAAGCAAAAATCGGACTTAACGAGACGCAATTGGGATTTATTGTGCCAAAATGGGTTCGCAATATCTTTATCAATACTGTTGGCCATCGACAGGCTGAGAGACTGCTTGGACTTGGACTGCAATTAGATGCGATGAAAGCTAAAGCAGTGGGAATGGTGGATGAAGCATGTGAAGTGGATGAAGTTCTTCCTCGATCCAAAGCAGCAATAGAGAACTGGCTCGCTATTCCAGGTAATATGTTATCGTCATTGTTATGGGTTGAGATTTGATATTGAATTTGTATTGGATTATAGACCACACTCGTGTTGGCACCAAACGTTTGATGCGTCAGGATACAGCAGATTGCATTGAAGAGACCAAGAAGGAGGATCTTGAAACGTTCCTAGATATGGCGCAAACTGACAAAGTGCAAAAAGCTTTGGGCTTGTATTTGGAAGCATTGAAAAACAAAGCCAAGTAACTAGCTGAATTGTATGAATTAATAAATGAAATGTATTACCGGTTATTCAATCTCAAACTGAAGGCTACCTGTATTAGAAAGAATGGATGAAATTAAAGAAGAGCTCCTACTCGGCCGTAAGTTTTACGACGAGAACGATTACTTTGCCGCTCACGATACATGGAAACACGCGTTTCAATCCGCGTGTGAGACCTGCAACTATCCCCTTATGTACGTACTCAGCACGAATCTTGGCGACGTCCTCAGCAAATTCTATCAACAACCCTCTAAAGCACCATTTTGTACCGTGCAACAAGCCATCGAGTACTACGACTACGCAGAAGCAATCGCTCAAACGTGTGGAATTTTATACTCTCCAATATTACAGTCAAGTCTTAATGAAATAAAGCGAAAGAAAAACCGTTTAACAAATAACAAAACGGAGACCGACACTCTGCAATTTATTGAAGCCGAATATTCGAATAAAAGATCCATAAAAGCAAGCGCAAGTGAAGAATGCAAATACGCTATCGACTATATGTTATCTCTACGTGATGGAAATACTCAGATACCGGATGAATTGGATTCTCATCCCTCCATTCTATCGCCAGCGTCCTGATGATTCCATATTTTACTGGTATCAACTGCTGAGATATCGTCAGAATTGGCACACGATCGTCAGTACGACACAATGACAACGATCTCCTCATTCTGAACGATATCATCGTACCATCATACAATGTACCAAAAGCGCGTAAAAAGCTGAAATCGTTTGGACTCTACAGAACGATTTCGTTATTTCGTAGTCACTCAACAAAACTAACGTCAATCATAACATATAACAGACATTTCTCACTTGATTACTCCGTTTTACTTCTGGCTTCCATGCGACCTGATTCTGATTGGTCGAATCGCACTGACTATCTCCATGCGATTGGCTAAGATTGCGGAACACATGACAACGCAAAAAGCAGCAACTCTTACGTGTGTCATTCCACGTTGCATCCAAACAAGACAGACAAGAACACCTCAATAAAAGCCTTGCAGCTGCATCACCAACGTTTGCGGTGCAAGATGATCTGGCAGTACCCTCCATTCCGTGTCTTTGTGACGGCATGACGAAATGTCCCATCATGCATCTTGGGACGCAGCTGGCCCCCAAATATTGAATAGAGCTCCATCAGACTCTGCATTCATCAAAAAGCAAGAAAGCATGCTAGTCGCACACTCAGTGAACGATATCGCGTCGAATTTCGAGAATTGTAGCAGAAATGGCGCTGTATTGATAAAGTACCTTCCGACTACCGAATCGTTCGAACAAGCTCAGGAATCCCACGCAGCAGTGATGGGAGCCTTTCCATTGGATTGCACATGTCCCGAGGATATCGATATCAATAGTACGGACACACGATGGGTGTGTCATGTGTGCACATTCCTCAACCATCCCGAATTGTTCCAATGTGAGATTTGTGACACATTCTGTGTGGATGGAGTAAAAGTACAAATGAGTGAGAATGACGCGTCTGGGTATCGTGCTCGTACCAGCGGATTCAGTAGTGAGGTGTACTCCAAGCTCAGTCGGGTGTCACGCTCACTGAAGGGAACCATGAAGCTCGCATCCTCTCCACCCGTTTCAGGGAACGAATCAGACGACTTGATAATCGCTGCAAGGACGAAATTACAACGATTACATTCTGGCGCGTCGTCCAAAATCACATCCGCAAAACAAGCCATTTTTCAACGAGCACGTCGATCCTCAGCAGATTTATTGGTCTCAGAGGAGACGATGGCGGTGCTCGATGTGCTTCAAGCGGATTTGAATCATCGTTGTGTGCGTGGAAACGATATGTTTGAAGTTTTACTTGTCCGTTTATGGAATACAATTCATAAAAACCCTCTTCGACAGTTTCAAGAAAGCGGTACATCCAAAGCCTTTGAGCGAAGTTCCAGCCGCTGGGTCGAACTTGGATTCCAGCGAGAAGATCCACAGACAGACTTTCGTGGAGGTGGCATTCTCGCTCTCAAATGTCTTGTATATGTGTTTGAGAGGTATCCCCATAAAATGCTCGATATTGTCAAGCATCAGCAGCCTTCTGGAAGCAAGAAATGGTATCCCGTGTGTGCTGCAGGGATCAATTTAACCTGCATCATAGCCGACATCTTGCATCTTGGAACGGGAGGGTATGCCAACACGTACGAGATTTATTGGAAGCTTTTTGCCGAGCCGAATGGTTTCTATGAGCTTTTTTACTGGGGTTTGATGCACTTTTTGTAGTGTTTTTCCTAGTGTAATGTGTCACTGTACGTAGCATTTGTCAAAATGGATGCGGCGTGGCATCGATTCAGTGGATCGTATATGGAGTTTAGCGGTGAGTATTTATTGAGTGACATGGATCCATACTGACGCATGTGGTAGTTGTGCTCAAATCGACGCGGCATATGATCCAAAGCATGCTTCAGCATGGCCCTCAAAGTGTCGAGGATTTGCGAATCGCAGCGGAGCTCACGCGAGTGGAAAAGTTTGTAGACCCCTTTGCCCAGCCGTTACGATATGAAAACGACCAAGTCTCGGTTCCCTACGAAACGCTGGACAGATCCCGCGGCTCATTAACAGATCGTAATTTCACTCGCGCTGTGGTGCTTGCGTCGTGTTGATTTCGGATATTGTATAATGAGGCAAGTGGTGTATAATAATTACATACATGATGTATGTTTTGACATGAATAAAATTTATAATTTATATTATTATAAACGATTGTTGAGACTATAAAATGGAGTCTTCTTCATATTTGATATTTGGTGGGCGTATGGAGTGGAATTTGTCAAAATCAATGACGATCTTGCCGTCGTTCGATCGGTAGACGCACGGTTCGAAACTGGAGTCCCATGCGATGTCACTATCGATGTATGAATGTCGTGCTTGCATCGTGGCTGAGGTCGAGCCGTCAATGCCTTCAAGGATCACTACAATTTCCAATTCCGATCGCTTCAGGTGTTTTTCAATTTGAGATCGTGATGGTAGCTGGTACGGAACCGTCTTCTCTGATGCAAAACCATCTCTACTTCCGTTCTCCATATCGACCAAACGTTGACATGGATCAGGATACGCCGGTGCCATCATTGAACAATATTCATTCGGCAGACATTCCGGAGGAAATAGTGGACTCCATGGATCGATACGATGAATGATTGTCTGAGGTAATGCCATCAGTAACGTGGAACCTAAATCATCATCAGGCTGCTGGATTCTCATCACATGCGACTGAAACATATTTTCACAAATTCCTCTTTCGTCAAATTCTCGATGTATAGCGTATAGTCGCACATGAGCTTCCACCAGTTGATGTTTCCGCCTTTCACACGTTTGACACATAAAGTAGTAATGCCCACGAATCTCGCGGATGATCCCATAATTGGTAAACATGATCGTGTTGGCTCTTTTCTACCACAAATTGCTGCATGAGAGAGTCAAAATAAGAGACCTCCGCGTACATTTGCTCGTGCGAATCGTGTAAAGAACATTCCAATGCAGATTGAGTCCAGAAAGATTCCCGCATACGCTTCCAGAGACAGTAAGATTGCCATTGTCTTGCAGCCTCCATAGAAAATGTCGTTCGTTGGGGCTCCGTAGCCAATCGTCATCTTCCCAAAGCGTTCAAAATAGGTAGTTTGATAATAGATGAACACGTACAATCGTCTCTAGCGAGAAAATATACGCTTCCATGACGGTGTTGAGGCCAACATGACAATTGCTTTCGACGCGGGAAACGAAGAGGTATGCAAATGCAAATAATAAGATAATGAGGGTATACTAGATTATACAGGTCATATGAAAATAGAGTGAACACGAATGGTAGACGCTTACCAGCGCAAAAATGCCGATTACAATGCGTGAGGTGCTTGTGTTGACGACTGTGTGGAATGGATCATCGTAATACCTCTTTCGCCAATCACCGCCAATGCGTTTGATGCTGCAAAACACATCAGAAAATCATCATTTCGTATTATAATGAATTTATATGTCAGAAAGCGAATGGAACAAACTTGAAGCGTCCGAGCGACTGCCGAAAGTGTCCTTGACGGTCAACGAATCGAACGCGTGATGATACGGGCGCATGGTTTGCTGTGGGCTTGTGAAGTAGCGGCTGCTTGACCTCGAGCATCACTTCAAAAAAGAATGGACTGCAATATCTGATGATATCTGAGAACGATGCTATACTCAGATCTGATGCGAAGCATACTATTCCCTTCTTCTTTTGCGACTTTGTTCTGTCGATTTTACGGGCATATTCCGCTTTGATCGCTGGAATACGAGCACCGAATCTGTTGACTGATTGGTGTCAAACTGATATCCCTCCAGATTGAATCCTTGAACGTCTTCAATTGTCTCAATTCGCTTCTTTATCAGGTACAAGGCCATCAGGCCTCTGGCTCGTTTGGCGTACACTGTTTTCACTCGTCCATCGTCTTTAAATACGCACTCCACAACACAGATACTCTCATCCAAAGCGTCAGTGTCAACAGCGCGAAAGTATTCCTTCGACGCAAGATTCAATAGAATCTTTGTCTCTGAGGCTTCTCCAGCGTATAATAAATTGATTGATTTGGCAAGTAGAGAGCCCCATAATGAGTAGAGGTCTTTTGTCCCTGTTGAAGGAATGGCAAGCTTCTGACCCATTTCCAGCCGATATGCCTGAATCTTATCAAATGGGCGTAGTAAACCTGAAAGTATCGAGATGAGCTTTCATCATTCAATCAAGCTGAGCGTTAGACGCACCATACAATCCGCTCAAGATGCGGAGATGGGTTTGGCAATACTCCATTTCGCTATCATCCAGTGTCTCTGCAGCCAGTCCTACCATCCCAGTAAGTTTACAATCCGCTCCAAGTGATTTTATCACCTCGAAACGCAGGGCCATCAAACGCATAGACTGCTTCTTTGTATCGCTCTTTTGCGTTCTCTTTTGTGTCGATAGAGAATTCCTGGAACCTGAGGCAATCGGAAGTATCACTTGAGAGATACAGACGTCTTCGTACCTCTGATGATTCAATTTTGCGATGGAATCGCTCGAGTTATACAGAGCCTTTAAGTTTCCAACGCTCATACTGCTTAATACACGAGCCTATTCCCTTTCTCACAGGTATACATACCAAGTAAAGCGACCAATCACTTACTATCTGTTCAGTCTGCTTCTCAAAAGCGGGCTCCGAGCTCTCTGTGAGTCTCTCCATCCGCGACATATTGAGCGTTTTTGCTGGCGAAAGCACGAACGCGAGCCGCATTTTCACACGCGAATAATACATCATGATTGGTCAAAACCTATTTTTACCTATATTTATCCAATCAAAAAACCGTATACACTAACGTCGCCGTCTAAAAACTCGCTTCATTTCGCAGTGTTGATGCCTCACACTTATGGACGGTATTATCTACATCCAGAAGTGGAACAAGCGGTTGCTTGGCGATTGGCAGAAGCGATATATCGTCTTTGATGAACATGGTATCTGGAAAGAGTACGCAGCGTCCAAAACAAATGAGAATAACGCAGTCAAACCGCTTCAAAACACAGCCAAAAGCCGCGTTCTGGCTAGTGCAAAGTCAAAAATGCTCAAATTACGAAAATTTTCAGCGCGTCCGCTTTCCAAGAAACCTTGCAGCCGTTCAGAGATGCAATCTCTGCCCAATGACGCGTTAGTCGATATATCGGGAAGCGGAATGGAGCTTCTGCAGACGATTTACTTGGCCGATACAGTGGTCAAAAGGCTTCCATTTGTGGTGTATGGCCGGTACTTTGTCTTCCGTATCAAATCGCTGAATCATCGCATTCTTTGCGGCGTGAAATCGGTTGATGAAGCGAATCAATGGATGTTGTCATTCGAACGCGTTCAAAAAGTTCATCCAGAAATCAATATTCGCATTAAGTTATCATCCACTCCACTTAAGTTACGGCGATTATTGCGACGGAAATCTGGTCCGTCTTCAAGCTCCGAGACGAATTCGACTGTAATACCTGGCAGAGACTCATGTGAACCAATGCTGGAGGACATAAGCTCTCTGCTTCCAACGCCGCTAGCGCGATTTTCACAGATTGATTCCAAGTCTTTAGAGAAGGAACACATCGTTCTGAGTACCCAAAGTCGCGATGAACTACTCTCTCTACTCCACACAGTTGATTGGAACCCTCAAAAGCACTCCGCCAAGCTCCAAAAGGACTTTTCAAAATTCGAGACATCCGTTCCCAAAGGCTCACTTTTAATGGCAGTTGACGATCTAGAGATAGAGACCTTGCAAGATTACACGGAGCTGGCCCAGATTCCGATGAAAATCGAGTTTCCTGCTAAGTTGAGATTCCACGTGAGCCCGAGTCGTGAGGGAATGCTTCAGTGTCAATTGTGTGATTCCTTAACGATTCAGCTGAAAACAATCGCACACTGTCGCAGTGGGGAGCAGACGTGGCCACAGTATACTATCGAAATTCGAGAGGATGTGTTTGTGTGTGTTAAAGTCGAAAATGAGAATGATGAAAAATCTGGGAAAGGAGCCAGTCTTCATCGTTTCATCCCTTTGGGAGAATGCACAGTCAAAACGCTTCATGAGAGCGTGATCAAGCGAAAGTGGTGCTTTTTACTGGCCACATCGACCTACTCGATCCTTTTTGAAGCAACTTGCTTCATTGAGATGCAGGATTGGGTCAAAACGCTTTATATTGCCATCAATATCGCCAATGGGAGTCTTCCTAGCTATGAGACCGACCAGCTCAATATTATGTACAGTTCCAATATTGAGACTTTTGGGCTACCCAGTTACCTTGAAGCCTGGGCGCAAGTGTGTTTGGACGATGAGGACGATGAGGACGAAGACAAATTAATGTGCACAGACCTCAATGCTGTTGACGAACTATCAATTCTCACAGGTGATCATAAACTCACAGGACTCTTGCAATTTTTACAGCAACATGGACGATACGTTGAAGCTCTACAATTGATGAATGCACAGTCTCAGGCTCGTATCAGTTACTGGAAAGAATGTTTTGCGTGGGCAATCAAGCCAGTCTCATCAGAAGAGTACACTCATCTTATATCGCTTCCGTTAAGTCACGAGTACGTCCCTAATCTCTTTTTTTTGTCGTTGAATTTTGACACTTTATGTTATAGGGACCACATACAATTACACAAAGACATTCCACGCACTGTACGATGGCTGTCTGGATCCTCTGGAGCTCCTTTTATACCTGAAGAAACGACCCAGTCTCGACTATTAGTACTGGAACGTGTATTGCATGCATTCCTCTCTCAATCTCGTCTAGAACAGACCCAATTTTCTGCAGTTTTGGATCAGCCAACAGGTTTCTATATGCAAGGAATGAATGCATTAGCTTTCATTTCGATGCAAGTTATCTTCGACCGTTACAGTTACAGTTACAGTAACACTGACGAGCTCACTGTGTATGGATTCTTTTCCGGGCTGGTTCGAGAAGTCCTCCCTCAAGTATTTGGTAATCCCAGCGTCGTTATGAGTCCGAGTCCCTCATCGGAAAATTGCTCGGATCTATTCACATCGCTGATTCAAGTGAGTGATGTTTTACAACAAATTGTCGCATCCCAACTTCCCGATTTATACAAAATTTTGGAGCGTTCGGGGATGCTTCCATCTCTTTTGTCATATAAATGGTTTCCGACTTTATTTTCTGATATTTCACTAACTGCATATCATTCTCAATTGCAATATGACACGCTATTGGCTATTTGGGACGTCTGTTTCTTACTTGGGATTGAGGGGATTTTTGTTGTGAGTCTAGCGCTATTCAGTATTGCAGAAACGGCTTTATTGGATGCAGCAGATTTTCGAGGGTTTCAGCATGGTGGAGACGATGTAGAACGAATAAGCTCTGCTTTTCTCGGTATTTTATGCAGCATTGAGCCCTCGGAGCTTATTAAGAGCGTATGTGAGATATTGGAGCTCTGTATCCACCCGATTCTCCTTCGACTTCGAAATTCGCATCGTCGGCGACTCGTAAAGCATTTTCAAGACCTCATTGAGTGAGAGGAATTGCGGTAATTTTTCACGCAGCTGGTTTATGTGTGCGGTAATATAACACTCGGCTGGTTTATGTGTGCGGTAATATAACACTCAGCTGGTTTATGTGTGCGGTAATATAACACTCAGCTGGTTTATGTGTGCGGTAATATAACACAGCTGGTTTATGTATGTGGTAAAGGCAACGTGGTAAAGGCAACGTGGTAAAGGCAACGTGGTAAAGGCAACGTTAGAGGGCACAGACACCACTCACTTTTGAATTTGAGGGATAATGAGGACTACTGCGTTATTAATTTCGGCTGCTGTCATTTTGGATGTTGGAGGGACTCAAGGGCAAGGTACTCAAGCTTCAACGTCTAAGCTGTGCAATGAAAAGCTCTCTATTATGGGCGTCAACGTACTAAATAATGGGTCACTGCTTTCTACGTGCAGTAAGGGAACTGATCTGTCTGTGAGCAATGTCTCTGAAGCGAGCAAACTTCCCAAAGTGGATCTCCAGCGAATTTGCTCGACTCCGGCATGCCTCAAGCCGTTTGAGGATCTCGAATCTTCCGACCTCAAGAGTTGTTTGGTAACTTACGATAACAAGGATCAAAATTTGGCTGACATTGCAAAAACGTTTGTGACGCTATGCAAAGGGGGCGATGAATCGAAAAAGAGCGACTCGGAGAAAAGCGATTCGGACAAGATCGATTCAGAAAAGGTGGTGAAAGCCGACGATAAAGGGAACACCTCTGGTGCGGTTATGCAGTCCCTCAGTCTGATTATCGCCGTTACCTCAGTGTTGTTAGCTTTCAATTAAGGTAATAAACGTACGCCATTCGTTGCATTTCAAACATATTCATTGAAAGTTAAGTAACTCGCTATACAACTGAAACGTGGCAGTTAACACCGGACCGGGTAATCTCACTGTTCTTTGGGTTTAGTGGCGGGGCTTTTGGGTCCTGAGGAAGCGCTTAGAACGCCGATCCAGACCAGAATCATTAGGATGAGCGGGCCAATGTAGGGATTAAGATTGTTATAGGCGTCGATGATAACACGGAGCCACTTCTTCTCCAAAGATCGTTGTTGTTCTCTCTCCCGCAAAGCCTCCGCATCGATACGCTCTATAATGTATAACAGATGCCAACCCAAAGGACTGTACACTTTATGTACGGTATGTAGCTCCTTTTCGAATAAAATAGCGTTCAATTCCGGACCCATTTGACCTTGCTTTACATAACCGATATCACCATTACGATCTGATAATGAACACTGACTGTGCGTTCTTGCGAATCGAATGAATTTCAATTCGATATGTTTTGATTCATGAATTTCGCGATACAGTGTAACCACCTCATCCTCAGTCTCCACGAGGATATGACGTGCGTGAGCAAGCAACGTACCATCCAGAAACGCTACATGTTGCGCGATAAAGACAGCAGCTAAAAATATCACCATTTTAATCTTATTCCGAGTATAAACGTTCGCAGGTAATAGAGCGCGTGTGTAATCCAAAGTAAAAATGATGTGTGTCAAACCAGTGTATAGCAAAAAGCAGGTGCGTATCAAGTGTATAGAAACACCCAGAAAACACCGAGTCTTTCCGATGTAATGGTATAGAGTGTATATATAGAGTCCCACAAAGTGTTCATTATTCAATTTCAATCAAACCAACAAAACCGACAAAAACAACAATGCTTTGGAAATCCGTCCTCGTCGCCTTCGCCATCTCATCGGTTCCTTCCCACGGTGATAATGACGCAAATGAAAGCAAGAAACTGGTGCAATGCGATAAAACCGAAAGTGACAAAGCCATGGACATATTCAAGAGTCAAGATACCGCTAAAAATTGTGGACAAATGTCTTTGGCCAATTTGACACTGTTTACAAAACACGACGAAACCATGATGAATATGGCCAAATTGACGAGCTTGTGTACCCCGAATTGCGTAACTATAATCCGTTCGTTGTTGAATCTGACGATAGAGGATTGTAGTATACCGATTGGTAACCAACAAATTGACATACATGACCCACTCGACAATGTGAAAGATTTTTGCGAAAATATGTCTCCTAATACTAACTCGGCCACTAAGTCGCCTGGTTCCTCCACTCCATCGACTGGTTCTCCCACCCCTTCAAGCCCTACTCCTACTGCTGCCAATGGAGCTTCAACTCTTGCGCAATCGTTATTGTTGCTATCGTCAGTCAGTATCGTGGCGATGATGTGGTAATTTACCGCAGTTTTTTTGATCGTGAGAATAACACAACAATACAAGTAGTGTTTCTACATTTCTATTCACTCTTTCACGCTGAATGCGTTCAAAAGTAGAATTTTGCGATAGATTAACTCCACTTGATAACTCCTCTTTTCAACCGACGCTCTGTCGGAAATACGTCAAGTAACGGACAACTACGTGGAGCCAATCAGCGATAGCAGTTCAATCAGTGGACGAGCATCGATTAACAGGGTCGGCGGTTCGGGGATCAGTAAATTACCGTAATTTATCTTTCAGAAGCACGGGTGGGCGCCCATCCTTCCCGTCGAAGGAATAGGTCGTATAAGGGATGACAGGTATTGCAAGCAAATGCAGTTGACAATACTTGCACCACCTCCTCCTGGTAAATTAATAGATGTTGAAGATGTTGAAAACTTAAACTGGTACTCTGGTACTTGATTATACATTCAGCTACGGATCTTTAAAGCGCACACTACAAAAAGCTTAAAGCTACCTCAAATCAATTACAGTGCGAGGTGAAAATACTCCAATTCAATAATATTCGTTACAAATATCTTTCTTTCCAATCCGTAAAAAAATGGAAACTTTCCGCAACCCCACAGGAAGTCACTCCGATGGTTCAATACGTCTTCACTCATTTCTGAAAATCACTCCAACCCAAATGATCTGGAAATCCGTCGTAATAGCTCTCGCAATCACTATCATCCCTCCCCGAGCGGCCGATGAAGCAAGTGAAAACGCGATGTTACCGAGCTGTGACCAACAAAATGGTACCAAAGCTATAGAGCTATTCAACAATACAAAGGCAGTTGAGAGTTGTGCAGGCCTCACGCTGGCCAACTTGACATCTTCAATGATGAACACTACAATGAAGAATGAAACTCAAATGATGGGTGTGTGTTCTACAGGCTGTAAAGATATTTTCCACGCAGTGTTGAAAATTCCGATCAAAAATTGCACTGTTATGATTGACAATTCGACAGTCAATTTATATAAAAAAATTGATTGGATTCATGAAAAGTGTCATCAAATGCCGTCCACTAACACAACCAATTCAACCACTACTAGTGGAGGATCGGTTATCGTGCAGTCCGGTCTGCTACTATCGGTACTCGGTTTCTTAGCATTGTCGTTGTGATAAATATCAAGTCTGTTAAGATACCAATATAACAAGAAATGTGTTCTAGTTTCAGTGTCTGCGACGATTGATATCGCATCCCCTTGATCTTTGCTTTCTCCATCCATTGTGACCTATAGTCGATCCCCACAGGTAGATGAGGTGTAGGGTCTCTTTCATTCAGTACATACGGTGGGATTTCCAACGCTTATAACCTTTCAGTATAGTGTGACTTGACTTGAAAAAACTAAAGAAAAAATGTTATTTTGTTCACTGTAATATTCAAATTATTCAATTCCATCCACACGACCCAATTTTGAAATTAGCATAAAATTGCTTGAACATCTTGAGAATGAAGTTAGGGAGGCGTAATTCAGCTCTCAGCCTGTATTAATTAATAAAACGCGTGGCTTCTGAGTGCTCGAATAAAAAACCACAATGGCCCCATCCTCCATTAATTAATAAAATCCGTGACTCTAACTGGACGAAAAGAAGAAACCATAATGAAATGCCTTGCACCACCTCCCCAGCTTGCCTACGCTACCTTGGAACAAGCCAAGGCAGCAATTTATGACCATGCACAGCAAGAAGGCTATGTTGTTGTTGTCAAGGGCACTAAAAACGTAGGCAATAGGAAGGATGGAGATGTAAAAGCTTTGATTCTTGCCTGCTCCCAGTCAAACCCTCTAGTCATACGGGAAGGAGCTGGCCAACGTGTGTCTTCTAGCCGCAGCACTGGTTATTTGTTCAAGGCCAGCATACGGCGACAAGAATCTGGTGATTGGCAAGTTACAAATTGCCAATGAAAAACACAACCATGAGCCGTTTCCTCACCAGCCGACCCATCCACAAGGGCGCACGCTAACAGAGGAAAGCCAACAAGCAGTCTTGATACTGGGTCTTTCTGGTGTGACACCTTGCTGTATTATCACCTCACTGCCCCAAAACAACAATGTAATGGCTACATAGCTCAAGATATCTACAACTTACGTCGTGCAGAATGCAACAGAATGCAGGCAGGCCGATCTCCACTGGTAGCACTCTTAGACGGTCTTGCTCCTGGTGACTATTTCTC